>VFFE01006818.1:147404-180609 GCA_008921705.1 Burhinus oedicnemus | reverse complement strand
TGGGGATGTTCAGCCTGGAGAAGAGAAGGCTCCGGGGAGACCTTGGAGCCCCTTCCAGTGCCTAAAGGGGCTCCAGGAAAGCCGGGGAGGGACTCTGGATCAGGGAGTGGAGCCAGAGGACGAGGGGCAACAGTTTTACACTGAAAGAGGGCAGATTTAGATGAGATATTGGGAAGAAATTCTTGACTGTGAGGGTGGTGAGACCCTGGCCCAGGTTGCCCAGAGCAGCTGTGGCTGCCCCATCCCTGGAGGTGTTCAAGGCCAGGTTGGACGGGGCTTGGAGCAACCTGGTCTAGTGGGAGGTGTCCCTGCCCAGGGCAGAGGGTTGGAACTAGATGGCCTTTAAGGTCCCTTCCAACCCAAACCACTCTGTGATTCTGTGATAAATGGGGTATGTGCAGGGGACCGTGCTCCTTCACTGTTGAGGTGTGAGCTACCTGTCCTTTGCCATCTACAAGAAAGGTGTGGACAGCGTTACCAACACCAGGTTCATCCCATAACATCTCGTTCCTGTGCTCTCGCCTTTGGGCAATGTACAGCCCAGTCGCGAGAATCAATTTTGGAAACTAAAGGAATGGTATCGGGCACCCTGCGCCAGGCTGCCTCATGCGCAGAAAAGTGTTTGAGTAAAAACATTCAAGACGGGGCTTGTAGAATGAAACCAAGCTTTAGGCTTTCCATAGAGATTTCATTCGTGCCTGTAATTCCTGCACACCCTGAAGTATCCGCTGGTCGTGGCTTACTGGAAACTAGGCCATTCGGCAGGAATTCATGCATTTCATTAATACTTATTTCCACGTTTGGAACTACATTTTGCTTTCAGATATGCTAATGTAGAGCTACATGACTTCAGTGTAATTTGCAGTCTTGCAAGCAAGGCTTAATTGGTCAATTAACATAGAAATTTGCAGTGAATTTCCTATTAAAATGCAGAGTGGCTGAAGTAATGTAGCTATTCCAGGCTTATACTGGGTATTTTTCATATGCACGTTCCCATGAAATACAGTTTGTTTGTAATTTGATGGTAGTTTGGGATTAGTTGTTGCCTCTATCCATATAAAATACAGTAGCAATTCTCCAGCTTTGGCTCGGTGCTTCATGAATCATGTTTTTTCTTCAAAACGAATGAGGACTGTGCAATGCTGGATGCAAAGTACTGCACATCTGCTGCTCTAGGTTAATAACAGTGCAGTAAATAACAGTGACCTAATATTAGAGAGTCTCATCTTTTGCTGTAATTTGTAGTCTTAGCGCTAATACACTAATTCAGACACATCAGAAAGAAGTTGGGGATAAACCATAAATTGAAACCACCTCTGGGGGGAGAACTCAGCTTGGAGCAATGCGTTTGATTCTGGGAATCTGGAGCAAGTTACAGAGAGTACCTAGATCGGAAATGGACCGTGGGTGCGGTTTTTTGGTTCCCATGCTTCCAAAGACACGGGGGAATTGTCGTTCACGGCTCCCAGGCTTTGGGGTTCCGTTCTTGTGGGGACAAGTCCCCGTTTCAGCCCTTAGATTGCTTTGCTTTCAGTCTAACTATGCCGCACAACCCCCCGCCCCGGTTCGAATTCCCCCTGCTCAGCCCGTTGCGGGTCGCTGAGTTCTCAGCTGGGACAATAAATGCGCGTTTAATTTTCTTTTCCCAAGGTGTGAACTCCTTCCTGGTTTTCATGGCTTACAAAGACAAGCTTCAGTGCAGCGACGCGCAGGTGAGACAGCCGGCCTCAGCCAGAGCCGGCACCCGTGCTCGGAGCCTGAGCTGTCGTTTGGCTGATGTGGGGCAACCCGCCGTCTCTTGGCAGATGTACGAAATATTCTGCATTATCCGAGACCTGGGGGCCATTGCCCAAGTGCATGCTGAAAACGGAGACATCATCGATGAGGTACAGTATTTATATTCACTTAAATTAAAGGTTGACCAGAATATTTTGATTTAAGGCAAAGTGCTGACCTTAGCAGTCGGGCTGTTGTGGAAGGTGGAGCGGTGCCAGCGTGCTCGCAGCTTCAGTTGGTGCTGCAAATTCAGCAGGGGTCGGTCCAGCTGCGAGGAGGAGGAGCAGGATGCTGTGACACTGGGAGAGGACAGCGAGCGCTTCCCAGTGCCGGCTGCCCGCCGGACACCACCCGGCTCGCTGGGAGATCTCCAGCAGAAGCCGAGCTGAGCTGGTGGCCTTGCAGCGGAGCAGCCTTGGTCGGTGCGTGCACCTGGGCACTGAGCCTCGCAGCGGTCAGGGGACGGCGGAGCCGGTGTCCCTGCGTCCTGCCCCTGTGCCGAGGGGGACCTGCTCCCCGGGATAAGCCACCCAAGCCTTGGGGGGACCGGGCTGAGAGGAGCCCCCGTGGTGGCAGCGTCTGGCAGCGGGAGAACATGCGGGAGGATCAGGGGCTCCTGCTGAAATCAGCAGCATCCTCCCAATTCCTCGCACGCTCTCGGGTTCCATCACAGAAGCCTTTACCAGGACTGTTGAGTGGTTCTAACAAGTGCATTTTGGGGCTTCTTAAAGGATGCCTGACTGCCTTAAGTAATTCTTTATCTGTCTTGTTTAGAAGTCTTGAGTACTTGAGAAAATACAGGGGGTTGCGTCTTTTGAAATAACTCACATTACATTTGGCAATATTTATTTCCCAAAATGTCACTCAGGAACTTCCTTGGTATTGCAGACTTTGCTCACGTTCATTATTTTTTACCTTTAGAAAAGAAGGTCTCAGACACAAAGTGCAATCAGATGACACAAGGTAGAATTAGACTTGCAGGTCTGTTAGCTTAGGGTCCCACGACTGTTCAGTCTGGTGTGGGAGGAGAGTTTAAAATGAAAGCAGGATCCCAGTCTTTCAGATGGGCTTAGTGGGACAAACAGGGTAAAGGCTAATTCCTACCTTCCCGGGATTTTATCTGAGAAACTTTTTCTTCAGCTGGCTGTGAAACACGGCGGGGTCCCAGGCAGTTCAATATCTTCAGAAGTATTTCTTTAAGCTGCCGGTGTGATGACACTCAAACCCTGGGGACAAGCTTGGAGGGTCTCTGCAACGGGAATACAGGCAATGGAGAGATAAGCGTCCTCCAAGAGCAGGATTCTTTAAAGCCTGTGAGATCTGGTCCGTAGTGTTGATTAATGTCCTTGCATCTGATGCCAGCCAAGTGGGAGCATTACACGGTATAAAACATGACGGAAAGGAAACCGGATGAGGTGCGTGCTGGACATCTGCTGTCACAGGCAGCGTGAGCAGCCCGGGTGCAAGCCAGAGGTCATTCCAGCTGCTGTCCCCCTGGGATCCCAGCTAACCTGGGGTCCCTGCAGGAACCTGATTCGTGCCCGTCGTGCCGTGAGGCTGTGGCAGCGGGGATGGAGCTGATGCTGCCGGAGCAGTGGAGCCGGGTGGGAGAGGACGTGGGCATGGGCAGCTGAGGCTGCTCGGCTTCAGCCCGTGTGCTGGGCACGGCGCGGTGCCGTGGCTGCACCAAACTTGCCCCAACCTGCAGGGGGAGCCGCAGCAGCCTTTCATCCGAGCCACCTCCCCGGTGCGCCGGGACGGGGAACGCGCCTGGCCATGGCTGTGTCACTTACCGGGCGACGCTCTGCAGAGCTGCGCGTGCTGCGCCCGCTGCCGGACTCGCCTGCCTCGCACCCATCTCTGCTTCCTCCGTGGGCTGCCCCGAGCAGCGTCAGGCAGCCTCCGGCCTGGGGGAGTCATCTCTGCCTTCCCGGCAGCCACGCGTCGTATCCAGCGCAGCCTGGGAGTGAGCGGTGGAGGGTTGAGAGTCCCGCGTCCTCCAGAAGTAGAGCTGGGTTTGAAGGGTGGGGAAGGTCCAAAGGTACCGGTGGGACACAGCAGCGCCCAGTCCAGAGGTGTTTCCTCAGCATGAGATGGGTCTACTGGGAAGTAGCTGCAGCAGTTTATGGAGTGTGATGGGTATAAATGGTATTGCCTTGAAATCCATGGATTTCCATCATCCTTCAGGTACTTCTGAAAGGGTGTTTTGTCCCCTGCGTAGCTTGGGACAGGCTGTTCATGTCACTGACTGCTCTTTCGTTCATCTTCGTCCACCTAGGAGCAAAAGAGGCTGCTGGAGCTCGGGATTACAGGGCCGGAAGGGCACGTCCTCAGCCGCCCCGAGGAGGTAACGTCTCCAGCCCCTCAGCAGGGCTGCCCGGGGGTTTGCGTCCGCCGCCACGGCTGTAGCAGAGGCGCCCTGAGACGTCTCCTGCCTGTGTTCTGCTGTCCGCAGGTGGAAGCGGAGGCGGTGTACCGTGCAATTACCATCGCAAAACAAGCCAACTGCCCCTTGTACGTCACCAAAATAATGAGCAGAGGTGCAGCAGATGTGTTAGCTCAAGCAAAGAGGAAAGGTAATGTGCTGGTTTGTATTTGTACGCCAATTGAGCATATTTAAATGTGTCCAGGAATATCATTCTAGCTGCAAAGTTTAAGAACTCGTTAGCACCCAAGTTCTCTCACATTTTAAGGGTGCTAAAACTTGGTGTTGGCTTTTCTTCGCTGGGTGTGCCAGAGCTAATTGCTCTGAGCAGGGGAGATTGGAGGGGATGTGCTTGAGACTTTGACACCAGAATCTCAGTAGACACAGCTGAAAAACAGGAAATAATTCACTTGCAATCATTTGTCGTGAACTAAATGAAAAATGGATCTGGAGCAAACTCCAGCTTCAAACTAGGGGTAGAGTGGGAAGAGCTGGAAGCCATCCTGCAGGGAGCAGGGCGGAAGGCCGTGCCCAGGGACAGGGGGTCCCCGGCCACCTCTGCCCCCAGCCGGTGACTGCCAGAGGGATGCTGGTTTGATTTAGAGGAAGATGTGATGGTTTGTAGATACGAGTGTATGTTTGGTCCAAGGAGAAAACAGACGGATGCAAAACTTGTTTTGACAGCATTTCCCAGTTGTGTGAGATAATCTGAGGGATTAACGTGAAGTTAAAAAGATTAAACAGTGAGAACACCGAAGATAAGTGAAACCGTCTTGTATCGTTAGCCGCAGTATTTGTCCGCACCGCGTGAAGAGGCTGCAGGACATGCGGCGCGTTTGCCCTCACTCACTGATTGCTCCGTAGGCGCGGTTGTGTATGGCGAGCCCATCACCGCCAGCCTGGGCACCGACGGCTCGCACTACTGGAGTAAAAACTGGGCCAAGGCTGCCGCCTTCGTCACGTCCCCTCCCATCAGCCCGGACCCCACCACGCCGGATCATCTCACCTCCCTCTTGTCCTGGTGAGTTCCGTGTCGGCACGGGCGCCTGAGCGCATCGCGTGTGTTTGCATCCCGCCTGCATTCGTTCCAGTGCCACTTCCAGTACCAGCATCGCCTGCGGAGCGGGGCTGGCCGGGGGGTCACAGCCTGGCACGGCCCCCCCAGCTTTTCCCGGTGGGTGACAGCCTGCAGCGTGCGGGGGCACCCCCAGTCTCCCCCCATCCCTGGGCACTGTGGGGGGCAGCAGCACAGCAGAGGCTTGCACATGACTCAGCTTTCCCCTTGGTATTATAATCAGAATAGGAAAAATAATTTATCAGTTGGCACACTTTTCCATACCAAAAGAATAAATCTTTGGGGTTTTTGAGCAAGGAGCCAGGTAACTCTTTCAAAAAGAGTCTAAATTGTGCTTTGATGAAGCCAGGTAATAGTTACCAGATTTTTCCTGTAAAAATCAGGCTCTTGCTGTCCAGTTCCTCCTTCAGACCGTGAGGGGGGACGGCGCAGCGTCCCGCAGGATGGGAGGGGGGAAGGAGCAGCATCCCGCAGGATGGGAGGGGGGAAGGCACAGCGTCCCGCAGGATGGGAGGGGGGAAGGCGCAGCATCCCGCAGGATGGCCGGGAGCCCCCAGCGCGGGAGGGACGGTGACCGCTGCTGCTGCGCCTCGCTGTGTCCGGGGGAAGCCTCCAGTGCTGCTCTAGCTCTAAAGCAAAAAGCAGGAGTTTATCAGAAGCAACGCTGGGCATTTGAAAATTTTAAAACGTGTGAAATGTCAGCTTTTAGGGCACATCACGGGGCGGCGAGGTTTCGATGTACCGAGTTATGCAGCAGAGCCCCGGCGTCGGCAGGAGCCTCCCTGGAGCCGTGCAGGGAGCAAGCGGGCGCTGGCAGCCCAGCAGGCAAACGGGCAGGGAAATAATTACAAACGGGCAGGGAAATACAAACGGGCAGGGAAATAAATACAAATGGACAGAGAAATGCAAATGGGCAGGGAAGGAAACACAAACGGGCAGGGAAATACAAACAGGCAGGGAAATAAAGACAAATGGACAGAGAAGTGCAAACGGGCAGGGAAATAAATACAAATGGGCAGGGAAATACAAACGGACAGGGAAATAATTACAAACAGACAGGGAAGTACAAACGGGCAGGGGAACAAATACAAACAGGCAGGGAAATAGAAACAGGGAGGGAAATAGAAATGGGCAGGGAAGGAGATACAAATGGGCAGGGAAATAAATACAGACAGGCAGGGAAATTCAAATGGGCAGGGAAATAAATGACAGACAAATACAAACAAGCAGGGAAATACAAATGGGCAGGGAAATAATTACAAACAGGCAGGGAAATACAAATGGGCAGGGAAATAAAGAAACGGGCAGGGAAATTCAAATGGGCAGGGAGATAAAGACAAATAACAGGCAAATACAAACAGGCAGGGAAATAGTAATGGGCAGGGAAATAAATACAAATGGGCAGGGAAATAAAAGGGCAGGGAAATACAAATGGGCAGGGAAATACAAATCGCCAGGGAAATGCAAAGACCCGCCTGCTGGGACTGTGTCCAGGGATGCAGCCGCCAGGCTATTAATCCTGGCTGGAGCTTTGCCATGGGCCAGAATTTCACATTTCACAGCAAATATGCCCAAAATTTGTCACCACCGCCTTGCGGAAAGCAATCCGTAGAAGTGGGGATTCGTTCCCAGCGGAGGGTTTGCATGCGGGTGCCTGCAGCTCGGCCCGAGCATCTTCTCCGCTCGTAGCCACGCAGCCCGCGGAGCGGCACCGCTCAGTACAGCTCTCCGGCATTAAACGCAGTTTGGTGGGGGTGGGATTAGAAAAATCAGGTCCAGAAGTAATGCCTGAAGAATTTTTTAAATGGGATGAAGAGATGTTTATGGATCCAGATAACTGTAAAAAATTGCATTCAATATATATTTTAAAGAAGAAATAAGCATTTCTTAGAATTCCCTGAAATGTGATTTACTTTCTTAGAAGGATAAACAGTTGTTAACAAGAGAAAAGTGTTTCATGTTAGTATATCTTACATAGTATGTAAAGATACCTGAATACATTTGGTATTTTCTGAGAAGAGGCAATAAAATACAAGCATAGTTCAATCTAGCGCGGCTTTGACAGCAGCTCCAGGCTCCTCGAGCTACGCAGGCTCGGTCCTCTTCTTGCCCTGCCCGCCAGGATCCAGTTCCTCCCGCTGTGGTGTATGACAGTACGTAACCTTTGGGTTTATCCGGGGTCTTGCTTTAGTTAACCATACCCTTGCTTTAAAAGAACCTTGCTTTGAAAGCAGCCTTGCTTGGGGAACCATTTCCTAAAATAATCTGAGCTCCAAAAGGAAGGTACAAAGATTAAAGTGGTGGTTTAAATAGTAAAAATAGTGGCCAGTTTAGGAGACGATATAAGTAGTGCTTATGGGGGTGCTGTTTACATCTCTTAGATGATTCCAGTGCTTAATTCCTGTATCAATTAGTGGAGTGAGATGTCTCTGTGTACCTGTAAAAATTGCCTTTTAACTTGACTTCCATTGGCGTTTACGGATCATGTCGCCCGCCTTTACCGTGTTTGTTGGTGAAAGCAATCCGTACCGAACAGCCCCAGCACGAAGCCCCGGAGCCGTTAGTGTCCCAGGCAGTCCTCCAGGCGCGGGTGGCTTTCACCGGCCGAGAGGAGCGGTGTCACCGGGCAGGGAGGTGGCGGTAGTGTCGGGAAGGCCGTGTGTGCCCTCGGGTGCCTCCTCTGACCTCCTCTGCTGTGCTTTGCCTAGCGGGGACCTGCAGGTCACAGGCAGCGCTCACTGCACCTTCACCACCGCACAGAAGGCAGTGGGGAAGGACAACTTCACCCTCATCCCCGAGGGGACCAACGGCATCGAAGAGCGGATGTCGATAATTTGGGAAAAGTGCGTGGTAGGTACTGAAATAACGCTGATTCCTTGTGAAGCTGTGGATGCAAGTGTGTGTGAGCAGGGCTCGTGCTCGGTGATGTCAGTGTCCTCGTTAATTCAAACGAGTCAGGAGGTGTGACACTGTCTAGACTGCTGCTTCAGAGGAGCTTGCTAATGAGAGAAGATGTGACACTCAGATGCCTTGAGTGTCTTCAAAGGCTTCGGTACGGGGATCATCCCCCCCACTCTCACTCGCAGTCAGAAGGGAAAGTCTCTCCAGCACATTTTTCCTGAGGGTAAGACGTGACATTCCTCTTCCCTGGTGCTTGCAGGAGGCCTGGGGAGGCGGATGGGGACAGGGTGTCTCTCCCTTGGTGGCCATGGCCGTGGTGGTGCCTGTCAGCTGCGTGTTGCCCCAGGCCCCACCGGTGGGGACGAGTTCCCGCAGCGCCTGCATGTCTGCCGGGCAGCAGAGCTCTGCTGCCGAGGGGGAGCCGCGGTGCACGAGTGTCTGGCCGGTGGGACCGAGTCCCATGTCCCTGCACACCAGAGCACCCTGCCTTCCCAAGGAGCATCCCTGGGAGGCCGTAGCCTGCATCCCACGGAGCAGACATCTCTGTGCGGACTGCCAGGAGCTTGGGAACAAAGCCACCCTGAAGGCTCTGTCTTAGGTAGGCTTTGTTCAAAGACAAATAGAATTTATCTTAAGATAATAAATAAAGGTGATAAATAGCACTATTTAGGTTCACTTCCAGTGTTTCTTCATTGAAATATCCTTAACCATCTTTGGTGAACGTGAGATGCCTGTACAGGGAGTTGGAGCCTACGAGCGAAGGTCTTGCTTTTCAGAGACCTTAAATTTCACAGAGTCCAGGGAAAATAAAAAGCTCAATTGCATTATTTAGCCCACAGGGACAAGGCTCAGCCCCCCCCCCGGCTCCCTTTTCCCCATAACTGCAGCCCTGTCACCGTGTGGACCCTGTCACGGGGTCTGGCCGCAGGGACGGGGCTGCTGCCTGCTGCCGGGAGCAGGGCACGTCTCCGGTGATGGTCCTTCTTCCCTTCCCTTTCCCAGGTCTCCGGGAAGATGGACGAGAACGATTTTGTAGCAGTGACCAGCACCAATGCTGCCAAGATCTTCAACTGCTACCCCAGGAAGGGGCGCGTGGCCGTGGGTGCTGACGCAGACTTGGTTTTGTGGAACCCCAAGGCTACTAAAATCATCTCAGCAAAAACCCACAATCTGGTAAAATACTTCTAAGTTATTTTCTTGAGCTGATTTTAGAGTCAGAAGAGAGCAGTAGAGCAATATATTTCTTCAGACCAGAAAGACCAGATCAAGCAAGGGAGGAGCCGTTGGTGTGCATAAAGTGACGAAGGACCTTGCGTTTCCTTTTTAAAATACAAGCAAATGAAAACACCCTTCGGTTACTGTAAAGCTGGAGAATTGGGAAGGGGCAGGTAGGATTGTAACCGAGTGGCAGAGCGACTGCTCGGACACAGTCTGCCTCTGCTACGCAAATTTGATGATGGATGTACTGGGTGGACTGGAGAAATGTAAGTGCTGAACTTGGTTTAAGTATTAAACTATTACTGTAGCTTCAGACATCAGCATCCCTCCTGAAGAGCCAGACCCGTTCCTGCTCCTGCTCCCGTCCTCCGCAGGCACTGCCTGTCCGTAGGGGTGGCTCATTTGGGAGAGATTCGGGCGCACCTCAGTGGCACTTCAGCCATGGTTTTCCAGGACATGGATGTCCCCAAACTAATTTGCAACAGGAGCCTCAGACAGAAAGCTGCAGTTGAAAGAGAGGGGGGGAGGTGGTGCGAGGAATGGTGGCGACTGATTGAAGTTAATGTAGAAACGTTTTGACCCATGTGGGTTTTTTTCACCAAAATATTTTTTATTGAAGAAAATTATTATTATGATTGAAATATTTAGGTCTTTTCCTTAAAAAAGAGGAAGGAGTTATTTTTTGGTCCAGAAGACTCACTTTCGCTTTTTTATAATGCTGCATCTTTTCACAGTAAAGTTTATTTTTTTGATAGTTTGTTAGTGATAGTAATGGGAGTATTTGAAGAAAGTGGCATGATTTTGCATTTCCCACAAAACAGACCTGACTTTCCATACCTGTTTCGGTAGAAGACTTGCAGTGACTTGGAAGAAATGAGAAGAACTTCTCTCCCCAGATGGAGAACTTAAGCAGAGCTCTTCTGGGGCTTAGAGAGAATTAATTGTTCACGTACAGTGAAAGTCTAGTTTGCTGCAAGTCTTTTGGGCAAGTACTGAGTGTTTTGAGGATTTAGTTGCTCTATACCAGTTTGCTTTAGTTCTTCCAATTAGAAGAACCTTCTTATTTGCAATGTGAAGGGTTAGTTAAGTACAACAGGTAGTGCGTGAGGAGCAATGTACAAAAATGGGGTTGTGTGTATAGCTGGCTAGACCATCGCCTTCTCTTCTTCAGTCTTAGCCATGTTGAATATCTTGGTTTGTTCGTTCCAGAACGTGGAGTACAACATATTTGAAGGCACAGAGTGCCACGGGGTTCCTACCGTGGTCATAAGTCAAGGAAGAGTTGTTCTTGAAGATGGAAACCTGCTTGTCACCCAGGGGTCAGGTCGCTTCATTCCTAGGAAGACGTTCCCTGATTTTGTTTATAAAAGGATAAAGGCAAGAAACAGGGTAAGGAGAATTTTTATTTGCAATAATCCCATATTTCCGTTGCAATCTCTCTACATTACTGTATTGCAGTCGCTGTTACAGTAAGTTTCCTGATGGAATTGGAAACAGAAACAAGAATATTATTAACATTATTTCTTCTTAGGCCTTGGAAATTCGTAATGTTGTCATGTAACTGCTTTGGTGATGGTTTGGCACATTAATCAATAACTAATAATAATAGTATTATTAGTATTATTTGCTTATTATAAAGTTACAAAGCGAAAATGTGACTTCTAGCAAATCTGGTTTTGTTTGTTTTGCATTAAGGTAGAAGGGAGGAATTCCTCTCCTACCTATGTTCGAAGAGTTTATGTTGTTGTATTACCGGTGTCTGCTCTGCATCTCTCAAAGACTAATGGATGTAGTGTTTGGTAGTTACTGG
Organism: Burhinus oedicnemus; assembly: GCA_008921705.1. Lineage (NCBI taxonomy): Eukaryota > Metazoa > Chordata > Aves > Charadriiformes > Burhinidae > Burhinus > Burhinus oedicnemus. The sequence continues at coordinate 169,404 of VFFE01006818.1, read as the reverse complement.
AAATACAGTAAGATAAATCCTTCAGTGTGCTCGCACAGCTTTTTAAGGAGATATGAAGATGTGCAAATACATAAAAAGCTTAACAGCTCTGCCCTCCTCCCCTTTGCCATGTGTTATAGTAGACATTTCATCACGCGTTGTAGATGAAGGTGGAGCAGAAATTGTTAACCCCAAATTACCTGCAGAGGCACCAGCGGCGCTGGCAGCTGCGGCAGGAACCCCCGGCTCCCGGGGGGGCTCCTGGGGGCACCTCCAGAGTCAGGGAGGGATGGGCATGGGGGTGGGGATGGGACCGTGCCAGCTCCTTGTGGGATGGGGATGGGACCCTGGCAGGTCCCCACAGGATGAGGATGGACGGGAGCCTGCCCAGTCCCTGTGGGAGGCCGGGTCTCCCCCACGGCACTGCCCGGCGGTGGGCAGCCATCTCCGCTCTGTCTGGTGGCACCGACGGTGGCCTCCTCCATTTCCCTGGCACGTCCCGCATCCCTCTTCATGCCCCGAGAAGCGGCGGGCGGGCTGGCCGGTCCCACCGGCTGGGGCAGAGGGTCCCCGGGCTCCTCGTTCGTGGTCAAGCTGCACGTCTGGCCGTTGCGGAAGCGGAGACTCCGTGCCACAATTGTTACCATAAAGGCTGGAGTTTGCGAAACACAAACCTTGGCGCGCAGTGAGCTGACGTCCCTGCCCTGGCGGGATGATGACGGGCGTCAGCCCAGGCGGCGCGGGGTGGGTTTGTGCAGTTAATGCGTTCAGGCAGGCGCGTTCGGCACTTTGCGAACAACCCGCAGGGCTGCCCGTGCCCACTCGCCATCCTTGATTTAACCCAAGCTTTTGACAAAAGCTACAGCCAAAAAAAAGCGCTGGAAAAAAAATGAGCAGGGTATTTTCTTTACAAGATATTTAGCGTGATGAAGACAAAGGTCACGTAAGAGAAATATTTTTACAGAAACTGCTATATACATCTTGATAACCTATCAGTCCGTGCCTTTTTAATTTGAAATCCAGCACTGTTCATCTTCAAAACAAGTTCCTTCTGACCCTGTGGTTGTCAAAGGGCTGTCACTGCTTCGTCTGGGAGGGGAACCAGCCTTAAGCAAATCCGTGATGGAACACTGGTAATGAGGTCATTAGGGCTTTGGCTCTCCTGGCAGCCCTGAGCACCCAGGGCTGGGCTCATTCTCCCTGCAGGAGGATGTGACAGTCACACCGGGTGACACCGGCTGGGGCACGCGCCCCTGGGATGTTGCCCTCAGGGAGCACAGACCCTCACATGGCAGGTACCCCCCGGCTGCCTCTCGGAGCCCCTTTTCCCAGGGGACAGGACCTCAGCCCGCGGGGTCCAGGCAGCGTCCTCCACCTGGCTCTGAGGGTGGGAAGAGCTGCCGGCTGCCCGGTCCTGCCTGGGCTGCCCTCTGCCTGGGGGGACGTCTGGTCTGGTCTCTCTGGGGGTGCGGTGTCCCCAGAACCCCTCAGTAAGGGGTTAAGCACGGACAGAAGGACAACAAGTCATCACCCGTAGGTTGGGTCTGGTTCTTGTTCGCCTTAGCTTAAATGCGTGCCTTACGCCTCTGCTTACTCCCCACCACGCAGCTGGCTGAAGTCCACGGCGTCCCCAGAGGGCTGTACGACGGACCGGTCCACGATGTCCTGGCCAGCGCCAAAGCCGTGGCGCCCACCCCGGCGTCCAGGATTGCGCCCTGTGCCGGCAAAGCCCAGGCTCTTCCCGTGCGCAACCTCCATCAGTCAGGGTTCAGCTTGTCTGGTAGGGCAGGGGGCCCTGCAAGTCGGGGGGCTGCTGGCGGTGGGGGGCTGGCTTGCGTGGGGATCACAAAGTCCCGGGCTAGTGTGAGCGGCAGGGCCAAGCTGAGGAATAGAAACTTACTTTTTGCGCGGTAAAAAGCAAGTCTTGCTGTTGCAGCAGCCTAGGGACGAACTGCAGCACAGGAATCGCTAGCAGGTGTTGCAGTACCTATGTGAATGCACCGAGGAACGTGTGCCACAAAGCCCGGGGTTTCGAGGCGGCTGCAGGCACCGGCTCTGCAGAGGGAGGAGGCTGCAGCCACGGGAGCAGGAGGATGGGGCCGAAGGGGACGATGTCACCTGGGGACTGTGAGACTTCAGGCCCTGTTGTGTCCTCCACGAGTCAGGGGTTAGAAGTGGTTTGGTTTGTAGAGATCAGTAAATAACTCCATCTTCAGGAAGGAGAAAGATCATTCCTTTGGTCTTTCTGTGTACACAGGCGGCAATTCGGTGTCGCTCAGCTCAGCGTCCTGCAGAAATCTGCCCAGCAGCTTTAGGGACCTTGGAAAGCCAATGCTCTGCCCTAAAATGACTTTCAAAGTATTTTCTTAGCTGGTTGAAATCAGATGGATCACATGCAGCCTTCCAGTACCTGAAGGGGCTACAGGAAAGATGGGGGCTGACCTTTTAGTGGGGCCTGTTGCGATAGCACAAGGGGCAATGGCTTTAAACTGAAGGAGAGGAGATTTAGTCTAGATGTAAAGAAGAAATTTTTTATGCTGAGGGTGGTGAGACACTGGCCCAGGTTGCCCAGAGAGGTGGGAGATGCCCCATCCCTGGAAACATTCCAGGCCAGGCTGGAGGGGGCTCGGAGCAGCCTGGTCCGGTGGGAGGTGTCCCTGCCCATGGCAGGGGGTTGGAACTGCATGGTCTTTAAGGTCCCATCTAACCCGAACTATTCTATGATTCTGTGATATATTGTTTAATAAATGTTCAAGGTCCCACTTTTTATTATATAGAAACTGTTTGTTTACAGCAAAGACATTTATAATGTTGTCCAGAAAGAAGCAATAAAAAATGAGGACATTCAGGCAAATAAAGCTATTCCAAACTGTACTATGAGAATATAGTATCCAAAATTATATATAATGAAAACATTAGTATTTTCCACAAAGGGAATGCTTTATGATTTGTGCATTTAAAGTGGCGGGACTCCCACACTGACAGCACCCCCCATGCCTTTGCTCTTCCCCAGGGTCGCAGGCAGACGACCACATTGCCAGACGCACGGCTCAGAAGATCATCGCCCCGCCGGGCGGCCGCTCCAACATCACCTCGCTGTCCTGAGGGGGCAGTGGGGGGCCGTGCTCTCCCCCTGCGCCGCCGGCGTGGCCGTCCTCACCGCCACCGAGGCGTGCTTGGGTCCTGCCGGGGCCAGCCGGGAAGGGGCCGGTGGGTCGCCCTCACGCTCGGGATGAACACCGAGCGCTCGTCGGCTGCCCCAGCCCCTGCTTCTCGTAGGTAGAAAGTAGAGTAACCCCCCCGAGAGGTAGCGTTCCCGTCTCAATTTCTCCCAGTCTGTGTTTCTTCCGTAGCTCCTCGGGAAGCCCTTACCTTGTGCATGCGGGCACCTGGGCGCACACTTGGCAGCGTGCTCAGCCGTGCTGCCGGCCAGACTGCGGCCAGGACGAAAACGAAGGTGCATTTTGGCTGGAACACGCGCCTTTCTAGTAGCATCCACTGCCCTTTCTAGTCAAAGGACTTTTAACCGATAAGCACTTCTGACTCTGTGTTTTTAATGCAGTGAGTGACACCTCGTGTTTGCGGCGTCCCCGAGCAGATCTCTGCGCCGTCTGGGCTGCGCTCCGGGAGCAGCCATCGCTGCGCCCGTGAGCCAGCGCGGCCGTGCGGGGCGGCAGCGTGGCTGTCGGTCCCTGCAGTGGTCACAACCTGCCTGGGCAGGACGGGTGCTGGAGCCGCGGCCGGCACGCCGGTGGGCTGCAGGCTTTCTGTTAGGCTGGTTTTTTAAAGACTATTTATACAGTTTTTCAAGAACCGAGTGTAAGTCTTACAACCAATAATGAGGCTCATTTGAAGGCCAGTTGCATATGACAAACTCTTTTATAAAGGATATTATAGCCCGTTTATTATATTTAAAGGTATGTACAGTAAAGGTGAACCTCTATGCCACAAAGCTATGCATGTACCTCTAAGAGAATGGCTCGCCATTCTTTTTCTGTTCCTTGCTTTGAATAAAATCTGTTGGAAATCATAAAATAGTAAAAGCAGTTGATCCATCCAAGTCGATCCTTTAGGTTTTTTTGCATGAATTCTTTGACAATGAAAAGAGGGTTATTTTTAGCTGTGCAGGAATAACGGAGAATCCCACCATTCTGCTTACACCTGGCACGCTAGCCAAGAGCTGCTCGGTCAGATTCGGTGTCCCACAGCCGGCCTGCCCGCCGAAAGCCCTTGGTTTGCAAGTAAAGCTAAAATACCGTGAGGGTGGTCTGATTTTTCCCACTAGGTCAACAATACTTTGATGGCCGTGAGAGGCAGGCGCAGCGAGGGACGCTGTAACGTGTCAGAGCTGCAGAGTCTCCTCGGGCAATGCTGGACTGGGATTTCCAGCTCTCTCTGGGAACAAAAGCGGTGTGGAAACAAGAGCAAACAGCTGCTCCATAGGTGAAAGCTGAGATCGTACTGTTCAGCAGCTCTGGATACACTAACCCATGAGTTAAATATGAATGAATGTATTATTACCTGAATTCACAAATTTAAATCAGGAAGGGATGTTTTTTTTTTGGGGGGGGGGGTATATTACCTGACCTGACCTACATCTCATAGCTTAATGCAATGATCCGTAGTATATTCTGCATCAAACATATATGGAAATGCATTTGTTCATATATTTTAAATTTAATTTTATACAAATTATTTAATTTCATTTGTTGGTTTTCTGTTGGGTTGGGGTTTTTTTCTGCAACTGCATCAAGACATCTATTTATTTTCTTTCTAAATAGCATTTTAAAGTGATGGCAGTGGAAACTGCATAAGAAATGGGAAAGACAAAAGTTACAGTCTGCTGGCAGTGACCTGTCCCGGCTGCCCAGCCATCCATGGGGTGACAGGGATACTCCCAGCACCCCCAGCACCCCGCTAGCACTGAGCAAGGGACGTTCTGTGCTCTCTGCCCTGGGAACAGCCCTTTCTCCAACAGCCAGGATCGTGAGAGAAAAGGTACCCTGGGACAGCAGGGACCACGGCAGGAGCCGGAGACACCGTCCCGTCTCCCAGCATCGTCCTGCAGAAGCGGTCTTGGATCCTCCGTCCACCTCGCCAGCCGAGGGCTGAAATCCCGCTCCTTTGAAGGGAGGCTTTGCATTTATTTCCTCCATCAGGCAGCCGATTGCCTGAGGTTGGGCCCCAGGGGGTGCGGAGCTGGCACGGCTGTGCGGCTGCCCCGGCCTCCTAACGCCCGGCACGGGGCTGAGAGCGTCGCCGCAGCTCTCCCGGTGCCAGGCGATGCTGAGCGGAGCCCCGGCAGAGCCAGCTGCCTGCCAACGCAGCCAGAGCCTGCGGGAACGGAACCACCCGAGGCACAAACACGGTCTCTCTTTGGCCCTAATTTCTTTGGACGGCTTTCCTGCAGGATCTGGGTCAGGCACACACAGGCAAAGGGAGTGGGGAGGCGCTTCGTGCCCTTGACCGAGGGCCGGTGCCCGGCTCGGCGGCAGCGGCAGCGAGGCACCCATGTTTGGCGTGGGGCTGGAGCTCTCCCAGCAGAAGGGCAGGGCTATTTAAAAAACAGTAAAATTCAAAGATAACAATTGCCCGGCCCAACCCAAAACCCAATATGCAGTGCAGCACACTGGTGTTGAATGCGTGCACATTTACAGGCAGCAGAGAACTGCACAGAGCTAAAACCGAGCAGCCTGCTGGAGGGTGCCCGAGGGCCGCAGGGACATGGCTGCAGCAGAGCGGGCAGCGGGGGCCGCAGGGCACACACTTGCTGGGTGAAAACCCTCCCAACGCTTGCCCAAGCGCTCAAAGCACCCGGCAGACAGACACGTTACCACTGCACTTCCATGCTCTTTGCTGCTGTTTCCCCAGCTTGCAGCAAACCTTGCCTTCACCTGCCCTGCCGAGTAACGGGCCTCCCCCGGCCTCCCCCGCGCCGGCGGCAGCAGCAGGCGGCACAGGCCCTGCCTTGGGTCCAACCACCCCAAACAGCGGCACGACACACCTTGGCAGGTCAGAAAGGCAGAAGGGAGGGCCGTTCCCTGCTCCTCCCACCCCGAGGGCGATCCCCGGCAAACACCGTTGAGGCAGTTTAAGTCTCTCAGCTTTTCCACCCCCTGGAATTTAAGGGCTGTGTGTGGAACTGTGGAGAAGGACCTGGAAGTCGCCCATGAGGCAGCAGTGTGCCCTTGGGGCCAAAAGGGCCAATGGTCTCCTGGGGTGCATTAAAAGGCTTGGCCAGCAGGTCGCGGGAGGTCATCCTCCCCCCCGCTCTGCCCTGGTGAGGCCACACCTGGAGCACTGTGTCCAGTGCTGGGCTCCCCAGTTCAAGAAGGACTGGGAACCGCTGGAGAGGGTACAGCAGAGAGTTATGAAGACGATCAAGGGACTGGAGCATCTCTCGGATGAGGAAAGGCTGAGAGACCTGGGGCTGTTCAGCCTGGAGAAGAGAAGGCTGAGAGGGGGTAATAATGATAAGTCATAATGATTTGGGGCTGCCCACAGAGGTGGAGTCTCCTTCTCTGGAGATACTCAAAACCCACCTGGACGCCATCTTGTCCAATCTGCTCTGGGTGACCCTGCTCTGGCAGGGGTTGGACTGGATGATCTCCAGAGGTCCCTGCCAGCCCCTGCCATTCTTTGAGTCTGTGATTCTCTAACTGTCCTCACCCCTTCGCCTTCTCCTCCCTGTACAAGGGGTGAGTGACCCAGCTCACTGGGTCCCCCACGTGCCCTTGACCCTTTGGAGACACCAGGGACACCCACAAGGGGTCACACCCGGCATAGCCCTGCCGAGGCCAGGGCACGGGGCTGTCACCCGCTGGCACAGGGATCTGCAGAGAGTGCCAAGTTAATGCTCATATACTGATGTGTCTCATTCCTGTACCACTTCATTTGAAGTCAGGAAGAGCCTTTGTAGATGCTTTCTACACCGAGATAAAGCAAGCCAGCGCACCGCACCAACAACCACAATAAATAATTCCAAGTACTAATGAGGGATGAAAGAGAAAAAGCAGAGACCTCCTGACGTTCCCCAGGGCCGTTTTTAAGACACAAAATCCAGGGTTGCACAGTGAAGCATCAAAATGCAGCAAGACATAGTTGTCAGTGCCTTGACGGGGGGTGCTGGGCATGGGGACCGTGCTGCGTCCCCTGGGCGGGTGCAGCCCGGCACACGCCACGCAGCTCTCCCGTCCCATCCCAGGCATCAGCCCAGCACAAGCCCATTATGGACCGAGTGACTCGGAGCCATGCAGCACGGGTCCCCCAGGCAGGGGCCGCTGTGGGCAGAGGCGACCCAGGCTGGTGACCATGCCCAGGGCGCTCCTCATCCTCGCCAAGATCCCAAAGTCACAATCGAAAGGGCCCTCAGCCCCACCACTGAAAAGGTAAATTCTCCCTAGGGAATTACAAATACCCTCTAACCGACACTGGAAAAGTGGGACGCCGTAAAATGTCTGGATTCAGTTGTTCTCCCTTTAACGACCATTTTGCAGTTTTTAAGGAGTCTCACAGCCGTGTTCCTGCAGCTCCTGTCCCACCCTTGGCTCTGCGCTAGCAGGGAGTGTCCCACCGGCTCCGGGGTCCGGCTGGGCTTCAAGAAGCTTTCAGCATTTTGATGCTTTCGTGGTTCATGCCTTCACACAGCCACACAACCCGGCTTTGCCCGGCACCACGCCACACCATGCAATTTGCAGCAAATTAAAAAAATCCTTGGCATCTTGAGCCGCTCGCTACGCGGCTGCGAAGCCCGGCTGCTGCTGGCCGGGGCGCTGCCGTCAGTAGCCGTCAGTGCACCCAGCAGGCTGGGGGTGTCTTCTGGCCGGGACACCCACTGCTGTACTTCGGATGCCAAACAGCTCGTCTGTGATGGGCAAACAAGAAACGTAATCGTAACATGCACTTTTTGCAAGATTTGGTGTCTTTTTCTACAGATCAGTAATCTAGAAATGACAACAAATACTTGGCAATGTTAAAAATACACATTTATTACTCCACATACGCAATGGCTTCTTGCAGTATCTGCAAAAACACAAACTTGTCATAACTTAAATATTCCGTGACGTGGTAGAATTTTCATGCAATAAAATTACAGAAATGTACTAACATAAAATACAAAGATATACTTTACATATATTTCCACTGAAATAATTTTTAAAAATACCCTACCAAGGCATCAGGATTTCAGCACGGTCCAATGTCAATGTTCATATTATTGGCCTTTTTGCTATTATTTTATTACTCTACTCTTATTCTCTTTTTGGCAAGGTGTAGAGTAATAAAGAATTGGCAACAGAAGAAACATCAGAACCTGATCCAGCATTTGTTTTCTACGCAAAATTCCCAGTGAAGTCTGTGGAATTCAATGGAAACACTTAAAAATCTGCAACTTTGCAAAACTTCATAATACAACAACAGAGATAAGAAAACAATCTTATGGCAAGGAATTTAAGGAGAATAATTTATAGGCGATGTAGACTTTTCACAGCAAATAATGACACACCCTGTATAAATCTGTCATACAAAAAATACATGTATTTAAATATTTATCTACAGAAAATTATTGTATTCTGGCTGTGGTGGAGATGTAAACGAGAGCTGCTATTGACTCTGCGTGATGGGGTTTGGTACCAGGAGTATCTCACGACTTCACTGCGAGTTTTGCTCACGTCTGGAGCTGCGTCAGGCTCTAACGCAAGAGAGAGGACGGCAGGAGAGGAGCGGTTCAGAGAATTTCAGCGCCACGTGTTTCTCACAGGAACCGGCCCTTCGCACCAGGGACGGGGACACGACAGAAAAGGGGCCCAGCGAGCAGCGGCACAGCGGGGACGGAAGGGCCCGGTGTAGGGAAACCCATCGTGGGGATTTTGACGGTGAAGCAAACACCTGTTTCTTACCATTTTTCCATTTTCCAGTTACTCTTTGCTTGTAATTTCTTCTCCAGGGACTAGGCATAAACAGGCACCGATAACACCTGGTCCCCAGTGGGCACTAGCGAAGTTACGCCCATGCATTATTAATGACCGGTAACGAGCACTTCAGTTACCTGGTACTCACGGTGTCCCTACTCCGCGCAACGATCCCGAGGTCTGTGTCCCGTCACTTCTCTCAGTGAGTAGGGTTTAGAAACAGACTGAGGCAGAAAGCAGAGTTTCCCCGGCGCATCCCTGGGAACACGTTGCTGGATTTCAGTGGTGCTTCCTGGGCAGCCAGATTCTGCCCCGAATTATTTCCCCTGGGAAGGAGCAATTCCCTGGTGTCTCCCCAGAGGCTCTCCCGGTTTCTGCCGAGTGCTGCTGTGCGTATTTTGTACAATTTACCCAAGAAGAGCAGTGCTGAAAAGGGAACAGCAAGGACCGACATGGAGAGGGTTTTGGGTGAGAAACATCCATTTCAGAAGTGAGGCAGCTCCTCCCTACACACACCAACCTTGACCTCCAGGGCCCTTTGTCACTTGTCCTAAGGAAAGCAACGAAAACGTCCCATTAGACACGTCCTGCCAAACTGCCAACATCTCTCCTGGCCGAGAGCTTTTGGTGGAATAGGATCTATCTGCATCTCATACATGGGACATTTTGGTCCAAAAATGTTATGCTCCTTGTCCTTCTGATAGTCCAAACTTTTGCCATGATTTACAGAAAGATGATCAACAGTGAGATGGAGTTTACTGAAAAAAACCTATCCATACCTGTGGAGTAAATCATCCGTAACTTTTAATTCCTGAATATATACTTGGTTTTGAGCCTCCTTCTGCTTCTCTGGCCCCGCCTGAGTCCTGGCAGGCCAAGAGGTGGGTTTCTCGCCCCTCGTGGCAGCAGAGTTATCAGAGCGCTCTGATCAGAAGCAAATTAGGTGGTCAGGGTTAACGACGTTACCCTGGTACCAGTAATCAGACTGGAAGTTTGGCAGGGCAGAGGGCAGGTCCGTCCCAGCACAGCCCGGGATCAGCTGGGAACAGGCGCAGGGGAAAGCATCTACCTCAGACCTCACTCACTGCGCGGCTGCAGCTCCCCTTCTGCCCGTCATTAACGCAGCCCCTAACGAGGCGCGGGCCATACCCGTGCCCGGCCAGCATCCATAGTCTCAAGGACCCCGGCTGACGGTGGGGCCCTGCGGTGCGGCCCCGGTCCCTCCCCGTGCACGGCGAGGGGCCGGACGCTCGCCGCCCCGGCGAGAGCCGCCCCGTCAGACAGCGTTTACCTGGCTCCGTCCTGAAAATAACTGTGCGACCGGTACCAGAGCTTTGGCTTCCCTCCCCTGCCCCGCACAAGCTGTGCCTGCACACCCGGACTTCTGCGAAAGTTTGGTTCTGCACAACTTTAGCCACATACTAATTTCCACATAAAACTGTGGAAAATAAATGCTTCGTGTCATTTTTTTATGTAAAATTGTTTTGTACCAGTTACGCCTTTCTATTTTATTCACCAAAACCAAAAGCGCAGCAAAATTTGTCCTGAAAGAGTCTGCATCTGTTAAAAACATTTTCTACCCATTTTTTCGTTACGAATATAGAGTGAGGATGCAAACCCTGCACTCTCCTAATGTCTGGCAGCAACCGGATGTTGATAGTTGGAAGTGAACGCAGTTCTGACGAAACCCCCGTGTATCACAATAGCCGTACGCTGCAGCAGAACCCACGGCTCGTTTGTAGCAATAGTAACCAAAAGCCACTCTACAGCAGATTAAGCAACTAATATAGTGAAGGCTTCCGAAACAAGAAGAAAGGCAATATCCACAGCTGGAAACAGTTAAAGAGATCACCCGTCTTATTAAGAAGTTAAAACAGGTATTGGTAAATTATATACAGTACTTCTACTTTACACTGAAAATAAAGTAAATCGAAGGGTGAAATGAGATATTCCCCTCTTACATCACCGAGCAGCGTTGCAAGGCAACCCACTTGGCCTCCGATAAAATCTGAACCTGTGATAAACTGTGTCCTGCGAACCCGGACAGACGGAACCAAACTCTCCGGTCTGTTCGCACCGCTCCTCACCACTCGCAGCAGCTATGTGAAGAAAGGAAATATTTTAAATACATTCTGTATTTCAGTTATGTGTATAGTCATTACCCAGCCCCAGAAGAATCCATGGAGTGCACAAAAAACATTTATTTGCCCCGAGTTGGGAAAGAAATTGTGACAGGTGACGAGAGGACAAGGACGTGCCTGGGATGTCCTTACGCTGCAGGAACGAAACAGCTCGAGGCTCCCAGGAGGCTGGTGCTGCCTGCCACGGCCCGGAGGGGCCCTGGGGCTGCTCCCACTTACACGAGGATTGCTTGTCCCTACGGCAGCCTCCACAAACAGGGAATGCCAAAGTAAAATTTAAACCACCTATTTATTCAGCCTTCCTCCCTCTCCACACCTGCTCGGTGTCCCCCCCCGTACCCGAGGACGTAACTTCTTTTCTTGTCGTCTTACCGTATTAAAAACATGTGCAGATCAGCAATCTGACATTAAAAAAGAACAAGTAAAGAAGTTGATCTACCTCCTCCGACAAGTTGCATAGCAAGTATCTTTACCCACGACAGGCAACCAGTGTGCCGAACTGGCGATCCATTAAATCCAGGAACGCAGTTCTGTAAGAACTATCTGTTTTGCTACAGCTTGGCAAGACTAGTTGTCGGTGCTCTCCGGTGGTATCGGAGGACAGCCTGTGGTGCTCAGCGCAACCTGAGAACGGATTATCGGCGTGGCGCGGGCCATCGACCCTCGCCCGGGGGCTGCAGCCTAGCTGCTGCCCGCGGAGGAGCAGACGGAGCTGCACATGTTCAAGTTGGAGGTCTCAGACTCGGCCTCCGTCTCGGCTTCGTCGGTGGTCTCGGGAGGGGACACAGACTCGCTCGTCTGCTCTTGGCTCTTCTTTAGCCTGTGCAGAGCAGAGGAACCAGGCGTTACGCAGTCGTCCCCAGCGCAAACACCCCGCCGGAGCGGTGCGAAGGTGGCCTGCAGCCGCCAGCGTGCCCTGGGCTGCCCACGCACCACTCCTCGTGAGCTGCCTACAGCAGACCCACGGCAAATGAGCGGAGTCTTTCCAGAGCACACACAAAGCACGTAAAAGGTCATGACAGGGACCGCTGCATCAGCAAAACGCACCGAAATGCTCTGAAATACTCCACAATGACCTGCGAGGCTTCAGTTTTCAGGAGCGCTGCCCACCCAGACCTCGCCCAGCAGCGCCCTGTGCTGCGGCCAGGGCAGCAGGCTCCCTGCCACCCACTGCCTCCTCCATGGAGGCCCTCTCCTGCTTCGCTTATGAACCAAACGTTACCATGTCAGCGTGCTCCAGCAGGGCGGAAAGCAGCTGCTGTAACTCTAGTGCTTTCACTGCCCACTCACGACCTGCGCAGATTTAGCAGGTCGCTTGCCCTCAGCTTCCAACACATCATCCTCTAAAAGCAGGATGAACAAGAAGATTCAATGGGGGAACTGAAGCAGTGTCACATACATATGTTAAATCCCAGAAGTGTCTCTGCAGCATATCTTATTTGATGGTAGTGATTAATAATCGCAGATCTCTTCTCCCTTTTTGGTGAGAACTGCTTTTCATCCACAGGCAGCACCTGAGCTCCTCGGCTGACGTCAGTCACCCAGGGCTAAGCCAGCAGCGAGATGCTCCCGGCCGTCAGGCACCAGCACTCTAATTCCTAAGGGAAGTCAGGAAAAAGAGTATTTTCTCCTTGAAAAAAAAAATACCCCGCACACTTACTTCTCTCTGTTAAAGATGACAAAGTCTTGCTGGATAGCTTCAAGGCATTCTTGGAGATAGTCATTCTCCTGTTGAAGAAAAACAACACATGCATAAGCAGTCCCATTTGCAGGGCACCGCTGCCCGCAGCATCGCAGCGCTCCCAGCTGTGTGCACAGAGCCTCCCGGCCACCAGAACTTCAGCTCAAACAGATGATGGAAACCGCACCGCTGATCGCCTTTGTGACTCTCACCAGTAGCTCGTTTCATCTGCAGTGAGCAGAGTCTTCCATAAAACACAGAGAGCACACAGTTTTCCAGACAAACACAACACGTTTATCCGTGTGTTCTGGTTGTGGGAGCGCTACCTGCCCACGGGAAGGGATGCCAGCGCGGGGGAGAGACCAGCACAAAGCCTGCACCTGCGAGCCCTTGCAAGGACAAGGCACAAAGCTGCCACCTTGTCCCACAGACGGCTGCACGCGGTCCCCAGGGGCTGGGAGGCACGCTGCCTGCACGCACGCCGCAGGGCAGGAGGGAATCGCGGGTGTGTGGACAGCCCACCCTTCCCGATTTCTGCCTTTATTTTACCTCCTGCATCACTTGTCTAGGTACAGAGACCTCCTCTGCAGCCAGGCGCTGCTGCTCCACTCCACCTCCGAGCGAAGCAGGGACGCCCGTCCCCGCCTAGGCAGCGTCTCGCCCACCCCTGCGCCCCCAGCCCCAGGCCACGGCCACGGCGAGGGCCGGGCGGATCGGTGTGGGTGCGGGCAGGCAAAGTGCCATTCCCCCTCTTGGCAGCAAAACCTCTGACAGGCATTTGCAAATTTGCTTATTCTGTTTTTTTCCTCCCTTACTTCCCGATTTATTCTTCAGCATTTACAGTAAGTCTCATTGATCGCAGCATTAACTCGCGCTGAAGAGGGAAGGGATCCATTGCAGTTAATTGACGGAGACAATGAGACAGGCAAAACCTTGCCCGGCTCTCCCTGCCGCCCCCAGACAGGGGATGGTCCTGGCCTCGCTGAGGGGGGGAAATGTTTGGTCCCTCAGTCTGGGATTTGCACAGCTGAGCGGCACAGCGCAGGGGAAGCAGGGACGGTGGGTGATGTGCCTTTGCTGCCACCGGCCTCCCCGGCACGCCACCGTGCCCGCAAACCCCCCTTACAAACCCCCAGGTCCTGCAGGACCGAGTACCCGCTCTGCTGTGTAAGGAGCTGGTTTTATTCCTGGGAGGCGTCTGCTCTGTAGAACCGAGATTCTTGTATTTATCTCCCCAGTGATACAAAAGCACTGTGACTCCCACAGTGAGAAGAAGAAACAAATGCATCACATCTCTAGCTTAATCTCCCGGCTAATGGATCCCCCTCTGCAGAGAGTGCTGGCGGGCACACTCCTCCCACGCTTACACGCCGGCCTCCCCAGGCAGCGCAGCCAGAGCTCGCCCCGGCATGGAGCCCGGCAGAGCCGCGGGGTGAGCCCAGCCGCACAGCTCGCGCGGCCAGAGAAAATGCGGGACAGTTACCCAAAACCGGGACTGACCGGCTGGATGTTTCTGCGTGGCCATCACCAGCGCTTGGATACGCTGCTCCCGTGTAACCCCACCGACAGCCGGGGCAGACACTGGGCAGCGCCTCTCGGAAAGGTGAAAATCATGTGGTTGTGTATTTTTTCTTTTAGTTTTTCTCTTGACTGGTGTGCCCAAACCTCTGTTTTTCATTTCGTTTTCCAAAGTACAGATTACTGTGAAAGAGTTTTATCAAACTTACATAAGAGGAACATTTGGTTGTCGGGAAGACTCCACTGGGCAAATGTTTTTATCAAAATAAATCTGCATTGTCGCAGTAACTACTGCTATACACCCCCAAATTCAGCAGCTCAGCCTTTTTTCCTGGCTGGCCGTTACCCCAGAAACCACTTACAGACTGTGAGCTGTCTTTGCTGTTATCCCTCGACTTGTTCTTCGCAAGCCTCTTCTTCTTCTTGTGCAAGGGCCTCGACTCCAGAATCATCTCCTCCAGCTCAAAGGTGGGGTCGCAGTGCAGGCGGCCCTTCTGCCGGGACACGGGACACGACACCGCGCGCGTTAGGCACAGCAGAGACGCTCTTGCGGCAACTACACTCAGAAACTACTTCTCCACCAGAAAGCCTCTGCTGAACACAGCAGTTTCCCTGATGATGAGAAGCAGCCCCTGCTCAGGGACAGGACATGGGTCGCTCCTACTCACATTGGGGACGAAGCCCGGTGCCACCCGCTTCTCACTGATGTCGCTCCAGACCACACCGGACAAGTATGCCGAGGCCTGAATGTCAGCCAGGCAGGAAAAGCGATGCTCGGGGTTCACCGTCAGCAGCTGGGGAGAGAAAAGCATTCCCGTCAGAGGAGAAAGACAAGGAGCCCAGGAGCATCCTGCCTTTAGGAGGACTTGGATGGTTCAGCCACGCAGCAACCCTCCTGTCACGGGAAATATGTAACAGACCACAGGAAAAAAAACACATTAGAAGAATGTTCTGGAGGTTGTGAAACCAGACGGCCAAAAATCCGGTACCATGAGCTCTTGGACCTGCATGGCTTTGCTCCTCCCGTGCCTGCCTGCGATGCACGACCCTTCACCGCAGCACCCGGGCGCCGCTGCCCTGGCGCGCTCCTCCCATGCCAGGGACAGACCTTGCTCCCTTGTAAACACATTGATTCCCCCAGAGGCTCTTTGTTTCGGTTTCAACCTCCACATGTCCTATTTTCCCACCATGTCTGTGACATCAGGGGATACTGCTCTGTTTATCACACACATAGATTACTAAGCGCAGAGAAAAACATTCAAAATGATCACTCGATGCGCTGAGACACCAGGCTGAGGACAGACGTGATTTTTTCAGAGAATTCAGCACCATGTACCACACTGTACACTCAGTTGACTTGAGTTACAGCTTCCAGGACTGCTGGAGGTTTGCCTGCGGTGGAGGTACGTCTAACGTGGAGCTACGTCTAACACAGGGTCTGGGTAGGGCTTCCAGAAAATTCCGTGCCTAGTCTCCTCCTGTGACAATCTTCACCGAAGCTCAGTTGATGCCCCCTTTGCAGTGTGTCCTCAGAGCCCCACGCGTGACCCCCTTCTCCCAAGCGCAGGACGCTCACGGTGGGCGAATTGCGCTCACCCTCGCCCCTTTCCAGGAACTGACTCCCCTGCCTGCCTGTGCCGCTGCCACCGGCACCGGAGCTGCACCCCACCTCTGGACCAGTTCTTGCCATGTTTCCAGAGCAGCTAGAATTTGAGTCCCCCAGCTTGGTTTTGGGCATCGGCAAACTAAGTGAATATGGTCCCCCGACTGATGGACACCTATGGCAGGACCTCTACAAAATGCCCATCTAGGGCTGTTTCCTTTAAAAAACTGCAGTATGATTCTAGACATGCTAATTATAGGTGGCTACAACCTTTGTGCAGAAAATAAAGTCAGCATTGAGTATTTTTCCAATGCCAAAGGCAGCTATGCAAGAAGCAGGCAATGGTCACTGTACTTAGAGCCCACCAAGCCCCCAAGAACAGGGATGCTTGTGAAGGGTGCTGGGTAAAGACCCCTCGACCAGCTGCTGCTGCCTGGGGAACTTCTCAGGCACTTTTTCACAACACAAAATTATCTTCATCTTTAAAATGAAACGGGGGGAATTCCCAGTTCCCAAGGAAGGCCGCTGCAACGGCACCAGCCCAGCAGGAAGGAGACACTGGGCGTCGATGCCAGCACAGCTGCGGTGCTGGAGCACGGAGCGGGGAGCAGAAGCCCGACTGCAGCCCAGCAGATGGCAATGCAAACCTGCCGAACGATCCGCTGCAGTCCCAGCTACCACCACTGCTTCTCACTGAAACGAAATCTCACCATGTACATTGTCCACCCAAAATTAACTTACATCGGAGTCACTTATTTGCTGTCGGTACCATGTATATCTCTCTTACAGCACACCCATCAGCTACTTCTCTGAGTTCTCAAGCAAGCAGAAGCTAAAACTGCAGCCTCCACACCAAATCACCAGCTTTCTCCTGTGCGGTACAGGGAAAGCAGCACACCGTCCCATAGGGGCCTTAAAGATCATCTGGTTCCAACCCCCTGCCATGGGCAGGGACACCTCCCACCAGACCAGGTTGCTCCAAGCCCTGTCCAACCTGGCCTTGAACACCTCCAGGGATGGGGCAGCCACAGCTGCTCTGGGCAACCTGGGCCAGGGTCTCACCACCCTCACAGGCAACAATTTCTTCCTCATATCTCATACAAATCTCCCCTCTTTCAGCACACGGTCCTCCATCTCACACGGCCATCTCAGCCGTGATCGCTGCCTTTTTAGGTTGCGCCGATCACAAAGAGGGATGCTACAAGGGCACAGTTCTAGCCCTGGCAGGAATTTGATTGTCACACGACAACCAGCCTTCTTCCTTCCCTTGCTATCAAACATAATGCATCTTATTACAGGGATAATAAACAAACAAAACACAAGATTAATCTGTGCTTAAGCCTGAATAAAGAAATAAAAATTAGTCCTATTTCAATTTTACGTTATTTATTAATATGCTGAAAATTTTCCAGCTAGTCCCACGCACGCTGCGGCTAACGTACCATGTAAACCACACCAGCAGGACTACTTACCTTTCTTAATAGAGCAACCATTTCTTTTGACCATGCAGATGAGTACTGAACGCTGACAGTACTGAAGAGCTGAACTAAAGACTCCACGGGGTTGTTGGAGTGGATGTCATACGGTCTCTGGGGGAAAAAACAGAAAGATGAGAAGAAATTCCCTTTCCTCTCTGCAGTCATTCAGAAAGCGCGTTTGTAGACCTCGGACCGTCCAGGAGCCCTACCCAGCCCCGCAGCAGTTCGTAAGCCATGATTCCCAGCGACCACCAATCAACCTCGAAGGAGTAGCCCGTCCCGCCGTTCACGAAGGAATGGAAAATCTCCGGGGCTGAAGAGAAAGGGCAAAACGCAACAGGTTATTCGCTGACTGCAGTTTGTTTCTATTTTAGTATTTCATGTAAGTCAGTATGTCCGCCTCATGGTTATTTTTATGCACTAATGCCCGAGGGAGGCTTCGCAAGCCAGGGTGAGCAGCACGCGCAGCAGCAGGCCTGCCCTCGCGGGGCAGCTGGGTTACGGGGCGCACGCGGGGGAGCCCTCCCAACCGAGCGAGTGAGGCGTGGTAGGAACCCGGCACCCACTGGGACCCACCGAGCCCCAGCCCGGGGCCAGCGGGGAGGGCAGGGAGAGACGGGGAGGCTGTGCCGACCGTGATTCATTCACTCCGGCAGCTTCACTTTTCAAACAATTAGGCTCCACTGAATGACTTGGGTGCATGCATTAACGTGCGAAATTAATTCAGTGCCGTTGTCACAGACAGGGACTGTCAGGCAGCATGCGGTGAGCACACCGAAAGGTAAAGTACAGACGTAAGGAACAGCTATTATTTCTTACCCATGTATGGCTTTGTTCCAGCTAATGCAGTTGCTCTTTCACCATCCCTAATTATTGTTGCAATATTAAAATCTGTTAAATGTGCATGACCTTAAATAAAGACACATTTTAAGAAGGAATTAATCGCAGCGCAGAACAGTGGCAATGCAGACTCAGAACACATTCCTTTTCATAAGCTTCTGCCCTCGCACAGGGTAGCGTGGGCGCAGGCAGGTCGGGGTCAGACCCCACCAAACGGCCATAACAGATCCTGAAACTTTCCCAGGGTCTCAGGCTGGCCAGGGGATTAAATGGACGCTAGCTTTGGGTCTCGATTTTACATCACACTTGGAACCACCTAGTAACCTACACCAGCTCCGGCACTTGGTCAAATCGCTCCAGCCAGAAACTACAGCCAGTGAAGAAGCCAACAGGGAAACATGCTACTAAGACGTTCCCTTGGTCACATGGATTAAAACCCTAGCACCATTTTTGATGAAAGCCGTCGAACCACGACTACCCCAAAGTCCCAGAGCTAAAACACTCCACTGCCGCTCTGTACAGACCACAGCAATTTTGGACATGCCAGCTGAAGGAAATCGTAACAACACTTCCCAAGCCCTAAGCCTGTACTAAGAAATCATTAAGATATTTCAAAAAGTGCTAGAACACCTTTCTCTGTCATCAGGTCTTAACGTTAAAATTCAGAAAAGGTCATTATTTTCAAGGCAGCCTGGTACACAGCAAACCCACCCACTTGCCCCTCTGGAGGCTACTTTCTGCTCTCTGTCTCCAAGGCAGCTCTGAAAGCGGTGTGTAAATCACAGACCGCCTTGTCCTACGAAGCTTCCCTTACATCTCCTTTTTCCCATTTGTGTTTGGGCTTTATACCCTGTGCTATCTTCTAATTAATCCCATGCAAGTGCAAGCTTTGCTTTTTATGAGGCTTTATGATAAAATTTGGATGGTTTTGAGCCTGAGAGATTGTGTCTTCATTTTATAAGATCTACTGCCGGAACAGAGGTCATTATAGGATCTCCTATGGCGTTTCTCCTATGTAGGCCACTGAGACAGTATCACCAGTGGATGCTCTCATAGATGCTCTCAGCCAGTTCCTGAACTCACTCCACCTGGCTCAGCCCAGATCCATCTCCCCAGGGAGACATCAAAACCATCCTAAAAGTATGTGTGCAGATCACTCACTCTATAACTCGACAAAACCAGTTCTTGTGCTTCGTGCCCTCCCAGGATGCCAGGTACCGCATCTCTGGCATGGGCGACCCCTGCAGTGGGGCGCCAGCGAGAGGAGGCAGAGTGTGGGTGAAGCGAGGCAGGGGAAACGGGGGAGTGGCTGCCCTTGGTGGATCCTCCCTGGCATTACGATGCACAGGTACGTCCGACCAAACACTGAACAGTCAGGAGCGGTGCCTTTTCCACACTGCTTCCGGATAAAAAGACACACAGTAAAGAGTCTGTCCCTCAGATGAAGGAGGCAGAGAAAGCAAGGCAGGGAGGTCCTACCTTGCTCATCGAGGAGGATGTTGTCTGGTTTCACATCTCTGGAAAAGAAGCAAGGTTACAGCAAGATCAAATCTCTGTCAGATCAAGGATGCAACTCAACCACAAAAAACCTGCAACTTTTTTATCTATCAAAAATTAGAAAGGTATAAAACAAAAATACCCCAACATGAGACAGGTCTCTTTATGATGGACTAGAAATATGCTTTTCTTGGGCAACTGGGCAAAAAAGTGGGAGCATCGGACCTGTTCGGGCATCATTTCCAAGTAAAATTAACAAGGCAAGACCGGGCCTAATTCTGTGAAGCCCTCGATCGTTTGGAAACCCATCCTGGTGGGTGCTTTCAGCCAGGGGCGAAGCCTGAGGCTCCCTCTGAGTGACGGGGAGCCGGAGCGGCAGCCGGCGGGTGCCCAGGCCCAGCGCTGCCGGTGCGGTTTAACACCAGCAGTTCCCCCACACAGGGGTGCCTGTGGCGTTAGGGGCCCCTCTGCAGCAGAGACGGCATCCCCCATCCCAGACCAGCCACAGGCAGCTCCCGCCGGCTAGCGCCCGCGAGGAAGAGACTGCGTGGTTACCTGTGGATAATATGCTGACTTCGTAGGTAGTCGAGAGCCAGCGCCATCTCACAGATGTAGAGTTTAACTGTTTCTTCCGTAAACTGAACGTTCTGCTGCAGGTGATAGCGCAGGTCACCACCAAGAAGCAAGTCCACCACCATGAACATGTCCTCCTCGTCCTGGAAGGAGTACCTGCGGGACCGGTGCTGCGTGAGCGAGCAGCCCGAGCCCCACGGGAGTCACAAAGCCAAGTCAGGCTTTTTCCCACCGCTAATTACACAGCTCCTGGGACAACTGCGGACACCCCCACTACGAGCATACGCCCGCTTCACTGTTTACACCGCTCTAGTCAAGCACGCCCAACTCAAGATGCTGTCCCGCTTTTTAACCTACTGCTGCCCTAAGCAACACATCCTCTGCAGAGGTAGGCGTCCTCGTTAGTCCCCCTCTCGCCCTGTCACCGTCACCTCCCGAGCGCTGCCGTGCAAGCCCACCAGCGGGCAGAGCCGCGGGCAGAGCTCAGGGCTGTGACAGCCAGTCACTTCTGAGAAACTCTGTGTTTTCAGTTGCAAACAATCTGATAAACCTGTACTTAAAATATCCCTGCCGATCCCGAAAAAGAATTGGAAAACTCAAGTGCTAATTTAAACATAAAAACCAGAAAAAGAGATTTATATTTACTGTAGAGTAAAACGCCTCTCTAAATCTGCAGTGGATCCCGCAGGAGACTGATAGCAGTGAGGATACACTACAAAACAACGTTCAATTGTTATATTTGGCGACAGTATTTCTGAGGAAAGAGTATGTGGGATTGTATAATACTTATGAATCACACACTTCTGCTCTCGTCTTCAATGTAGGCTTATTCTAAAAGTATGAGCTGAAAGGGAAAAATTTGCTAAGAGAGCAAGTTTTCTTAAGAATTTCATTACTCGTTGGGAAAACATATTTCATAGAACCATGGAATCATTTAGGCTGGAAAAGACCTTTAAGATCATCGAGTCCAACTGTTACCCTAGCACTGCCAAGTTACCACCAAACCATGTCCCTCAGCACCACATCTATCCGGCTTTTAAACACCTCCAGGGATGGTGACTCCACCACTGCCCTAGGCAGCCTGTTCCAATGCTTGATAACCCTTTGGGTGAAGAAATTTTTCCCAATATCCAATCTAAGCCTCCCCTGGCACAACTTGAGGCTGTTTCCTCTTGTCCCATCACCTGTTACTCGGGAGAAGAGACCGACCCCCCCTGGCTACACCCTCCTCTCAGGAGATGTAGAGACCGAGAAGGTCTCCCCTCAACCTCCTCTTCTCCAGGTTGAACAACCCCAGGTCCCTCAGCTGCTCCTCACAAGACTTGTGCTCCAGACCCCTCACCAGCTCCGTTGCCCTTCTCTGGACACGCTCCAGCCCCTCAGTGTCTTTCTTGGAGTGAGGGGCCCAAAACTGAACACAGTATTTGAGGTGGGGCCTCACCAGTGCTGAGGACAGCAGGACAATCACTTCCCTGGTCCTGCTGGCTACACCATTGCTGATCCAGGCCAGGATGCTGTTGGCCTTCTTGGCCACCTGGGCACACTGCCGGCTCATATTCACTCAACTGCTGACCAACACCCCCAGGTCCTTTTCCGCCAGGCAGCTTTCCAGCCACTCTTCCCCAAGCCTGTAGTGCTACATGGGGGTGGTGTGCCCCAAGTGCAGGACCCGGCACTTGGCCTTGTTGAACCTCACACCATTGGCCTCGGCCCATTGATCCGGCCTGTCCAGATCCCTCTGTAGGGCCATCCTACCCTCAAGCAGGCCAACAGTCCCACCC
>VFFE01006818.1:116317-143253 GCA_008921705.1 Burhinus oedicnemus | reverse complement strand
GGGGAAACGGGGGAGTGGCTGCCCTTGGTGGATCCTCCCTGGCATTACGATGCACAGGTACGTCCGACCAAACACTGAACAGTCAGGAGCGGTGCCTTTTCCACACTGCTTCCGGATAAAAAGACACACAGTAAAGAGTCTGTCCCTCAGATGAAGGAGGCAGAGAAAGCAAGGCAGGGAGGTCCTACCTTGCTCATCGAGGAGGATGTTGTCTGGTTTCACATCTCTGGAAAAGAAGCAAGGTTACAGCAAGATCAAATCTCTGTCAGATCAAGGATGCAACTCAACCACAAAAAACCTGCAACTTTTTTATCTATCAAAAATTAGGAAGGTATAAAACAAAAATACCCCAACATGAGACAGATCCCTTTATGATGGACTAGAAATATGCTTTTCTTGGGCAACTGGGCAAAACAGTGGGAGCATCGGACCTGTTCGGGCATCATTTCCAAGTAAAATTAACAAGGCAAGACCAGGCCTAATTCTGTGAAGCCCTCGATCGTTTGGAAACCCATCCTGGTGGGCGCTTTCAGCCGGGGGCGAAGCCTGAGGCTCCCTCTGAGTGACGGGGAGCCGGAGCGGCAGCCGGCGGGTGCCCAGGCCCAGCGCTGCCGGTGCGGTTTAACACCAGCAGTTCCCCCGCGCAGGGGCACCCATGGCGTTAGGGGGTCGCCCATCCCAGACCAGCCACAGGCAGCTCCCGCCGGCTAGCGCCCGCGAGGAAGAGACTGCGTGGTTACCTGTGGATAATATGCTGACTTCGTAGGTAGTCGAGAGCCAGCGCCATCTCACAGATGTAGAGTTTAACTGTTTCTTCCGTAAACTGAACGTTCTGCTGCAGGTGATAGCGCAGGTCACCACCGAGAAGCAAGTCCACCACCATGAACATGTCCTCCTCGTCCTGGAAGGAGTACCTGCGGGACCGGTGCTGTGTGAGCGAGCAGCCCGAGCCCCACGGGAGTCACAAAGCCAAGTCAGGCTTTTTCCCACCGCTAATTACACAGCTCCTGGGACAACTGCGGACACCCCCACTACGAGCATACGCCCGCTTCACTGTTTACACCGCTCTAGTCAAGCACGCCCAACTCAAGATGCTGTCCCGCTTTTTAACCTACTGCTGCCCTAAGCAACACATCCTCTGCAGAGGTAGGCGTCCTCGTTAGTCCCCCTCTCGCCCTGTCACCGTCGCCTCCCGAGCGCTGCCGTGCAAGCCCACCAGCGGGCAGAGCCGCGGGCAGAGCTCAGGGCTGTGACAGCCAGTCACTTCTGAGACACTTTGTGTTTTCAGTTGCGAACAATCTGATAAACCTGTACTTAAAATATCCCTGCCGATCCTGAAAAAGAATTGGAAAACTCAAGTGCTAATTTAAACATAAAAACCAGAAAAAGAGATTTATATTTACTGTAGAGTAAAACGCCTCTCTAAATCTGCAGTGGATCCCGCAGGAGACTGATAGCAGTGAGGATACACTACAAAACAACGTTCAATTGTTATATTTGGCGACAGTATTTCTGAGGAAAGAGTATGTGGGATTGTATAATACTTATGAATCACACACTTCTGCTCTCGTCTTAAATGTAGGCTTATTCTAAAAGTATGAGCTGAAAGGGAAAAATTTGCTAAGAGAGCAAGTTTTCTTAAGAATTTCATTACCTGTTGGGAAAACATATTCCACAGAACCATAGTATCATTTGGGCTGGAAAAGACCTTTAAGATCATCAAGTCCAACCATTACCCTAGCACTGCCAAGTTACCACCAAACCACATCCCTCAGCACCACGTCTGCCCGGCTTTTAAATACCTCCAGGGATGGTGATTCCACCCCTTCCCTGGGCAGCCTGTTCCAATGCTTGATGACCCTTTGGGTGAAGAAATTTTTCCTCATATCCAATCTAAACCTCCCCTGGTGCAACTTGAGGCCGTTTCCTCTTGTTCTATCACTTGTTACTCAGGAGAAGAGACCGACCCCCCCTGGCTACACCCTCCTCTCAGGAGCTGTAGAGAGCGAGAAGGTCTCCCCTCAGCCTCCTCTTCTCCAGGCTGAACAACCCCAGGTCCCTCAGCCGCTCCTCACAAGACTTGTGCTCCAGACCCCTCACCAGCTCCGTTGCCCTTCTCTGGACACGCTCCAGCCCCTCAGTGTCTTTCTTGGAGTGAGGGCCCCAAAACTGAACACAGTATTCGAGGTGGGGCCTCACCAGTGCTGAGGACAGGGGGACCATCACTGCCCTGGTCCTGCTGGCCACACTGTTCCTGAGACAGACCAGGATGCTGTTGGCCTTCTTGGCCACCTGGGCACACTGCCGGCTCATATTCAGCCGGCTGTCGACCAACACCCCCAGGTCCTTTTCTGCCAGGCAGCTTTCCAGCCACTCTTCCCCAAGCCTGTAGCGCTGCATGGGGTTGGGGTGACCCAAGTGCAGGACCCGGCACTTGGCCTTGTTGAACCTCACACCATTGGCCTCGGCCCATTGATCCGGCCTGTCCAGATCCCTCTGTAGGGCCATCCTACCCTCAAGCAGGCCAACAGTCCCACCCAACTTGGTGTCCTTGGCAAACTTACTGAGAGTGCACTCCATCCCCTCGTCCAGGTCATTGATAAAGATATTAAACAGAACCGGCCCCAGTACTGAGCCCTGGGGAACACCACTTGTGACCAGCTGCCAACCGGATTGAACTCCATTTAATCTGCAATTGCTAAAATGCTGAAGAAATAAATATTAATTTATTTGGCTATTCTGGAGTACCAGATCAACAAAAAGAATGTAAAGTATTGTCAATTTTCATCACTCTGGTATAAAACTTTCTGAATTTTTTAAAATCTTCCTGCCCACCAGCCTGCCGCGCATCCAACAAGGCCGGAGAGGGAGGGGAGGCTTCTGGCCAGCCGGCTGCCTGTGGCCACCCAAGGTGGGCAGCTTTCCCAGTAAAACTGGTGCTTGTGCCCCTCTTCTGTCTCTGTGAAATCAGGGAGCCGTTCACGAGGCATTGATTCCAGCCTTAAAACCACATTTCAATAGTAACAAACCCCTTGCAATCTCTGAAGGGGATTACTGTGCACCGTGCGTTGCAGATGCACTTCCTTGCATTTTTTACATAATACTTCATTTTTGCTTATCTATTATTTTCCAAGTAAGCATGGGCTTTATTTTACATTTCCTATTTTCTCCTTGTGGTTGTGGCTGCACAAATTTTTAGAAAATCTCAAAAACTGCTGGGTTGGAAATACTGCCTCCCTGCCTTGACGACACTCTCTAAGCCTCACTGCAGCAGCCTGCCTTTACCAAAAGCCATGCTATCGTCTGAAACAATGCATTTCAAACCATGCCGAGACACTTGGGAATAAATCCTAGGCAAAATTTTGAGCAACCCAAGTCACACACACAGTAAGAGAAGGGACCGCTCTTCTTTTCCCTTCTCAGTCTGCCATCCTGCACCCAATGGGGTATCAAAGGTTTTCCATCACCTCTCGTAAATGCCGCTCTTTGTGTGGTCTGGGACTACAAGCCGTGAACTCCTTATTTCAGTCACCCTCCAGCGTGTCCCATATTCGCTCTTGCCCCAGCTCCCTCCAGCAGTGATCCTCCAGCACAGGATCAGTTTGTGGCGCGCTGGTCAACCGTGGGTGAAGGTGGTGGATCGTCTGGTCCCTGCCCCGTGTCGGGCGCTTCTGTGCAGGGCAGGGAAGGCAGGGAGAGGACGGACCACCCGGACCACCTGGCACAGGAGCCAGGAGAGAGCCACAAGGCTGACTGCTAAGTACTTAGCCCAAACTGACCAACGATCTCAGGATATAACACACCATTTTCTAAAATCTGTAAATCAATTTATGTCTTGCAAAATTTCATCAGGATATATCTCAGCTCTACAGGAATATATTGTATTTGGCCAGTGAACCTGTTGCAAAGCACTTTTTTGCCCTTAGTCTTTCTGCAGCCAAAGGCCACGAACGTGATGCTGTGAAGGGATCTCCTGACTATTTTAAAGCAACAGATCTCTAAAACCAGTTACATTTCAAATTGCTCAATACTAGCTCGATTGTGTGCCGCACTGGCAAAAACTATCCTCATTATGGGTGATGTTTTAGGGCCCAATTTAAAAAAAAAATCTCCTTAAGTCAGGCTGAAATTTAACAAACAGCTTTAGTGGGTAATGCTTTTGAAACACATCCTGTCTAGATAGTTACAGTAGAAAACTATCTGCAGTGCAGAGGGACCAAATAATATATGTAAACCACTATATATTTTGTATCATTTTTCTAGTAATAAAAGTCATAAATCATCATCTCTAAAAATTCTAGTTTCCTTGACTTTTCAAGCTGTTGTTTGCTAGAGAAACTGGCCCCAAACAGCACCCAGTTCACCACAGACTGTCACAGGTCCCAGTATCTCCACGCACACGGGAGAGACTATTTCTGTAACGGCAGTCACCGGGAGCATCGTGCTGCCTCCAGACACCTTAGCCAACCTGCAGCCCAACACACCACGGTACAAAAATATTTTATGGTTAAATTGGCAGAGGGCCCCTCAGGAGGGACGTGACAGTGGTGTTTGCAAGGAGGCTGTGAAAGACGCCCAACAAACACACAAAGGTTTTTGATGGAAAAAGAGAAGCTAAGCTGTTTTAAAATGTTTGATGCCATTAACATTTGGTTACGTTCTGTGTAATGTCTCCTGAACGCATTTCACGCTATCACAGACTTCCATCGCAGCAGCTCACTGGGCTTCTCCCACGGCCGGCCGTGTCCCCGGAGGACGGGGAGGACGGGGCTCTGCGAGGGCCGGAGGGCGGGCGGCCCCAGAAGGCAGAGGGGAGGAGACGCTCACCAGAGATTCACCAGGAACACGTGCTCGATCTCCTGCAGGATCTCCAGCTCTCTGAACACATTGCGAACCTCATCTCGTTCGATGCACTGCTGTTTGTTCATGTACTTCATGGCATACATCTTCTCGGTGTCTCTCTTCTGCACGATACACACCTGAAGTACCGCAGAAGGGGAAGGAAAAAAGAGATTTAGCGAAATGTTCCATATGCTCAATTGCTGCTTTACCAGGCTGAGACCCATGCTGCTCAGCACTTCCACCCCGCTACTAAATATTCCTGATCCCTGGGCCGTGACTTGGGATCTCAGATACGAGCATCCCTGCTCCACGGGCAGCGTCCCTGGGCGCTGCACCCCCCCACCCGGTTGCCTTTCACTGCACCGCCACACAGGAGCTTCCCCAAGGACGTGACGCCCAGCTGCGGGGAGAGCTTTCCAGCAGGGAATGGTGTCTGGGAGCTGTGGGGGAGAGCGCTGTGCTCGCTGCCTCCGCATGGAGACCGGCTTCGGGCAACCGTGGGGCTTCTCTCCCAGCCCTGACTCCTGCCTGCTCACAGCCGCTGGCTCCCAACCTCCCGCAGGTTGGTTTTAATCTATTGCATACATGGCTGAGCTCTGAAAGGTCAAAATAATCCAATTTGTTTTAGCAGAAAGCGATTAAAATGTAAATTTGTTAAAAGCAACCACAAACACCGTGCCCCCAGGAACACAGCAACACCCCGTCCCTGCAAGACCCGGACCCTCCCCGCTGAGGGTTTCATGACCCCAGTGCCCCTCCGGCGCCCCCAGCCCAGGCTCCCAGCCTCCAGGAGCTCCACGCCATCGCCAACGGGGACGTGTCCTTCCCCGGGCCCCGCTGCGGACCGAGCTGCCTGCTGCTGGCCGGGTCCCTCCCGCCTCCCACCGCTGCCCGGTCTGCTCCCCACCCCGAGAGCCTCTTCTCACGGCCGGGCAAGCAGGAGGCCATGGTGGGTCCCCACGCGAAACGTCAGCTTCCCACCGGCTGCTCCCAGCCGTCCCCCTGCCGGCACGCAGAGCCTGGCTGCCCGGCAGCCCCCGGCACCGGCGGGAGAACCCGGCCCCGGCACCCGCTCTGCCAACAGGCATGACGCCCACCAGGCTGGCACGGCTTTCGCAGCCAGCATTGCCTTTGGTGTGCCCTCCTGATACTAATGACACCTTAATTACCAAGGTAACTATATTTAAAAGAGCTAATTAGTTATCCAGGTAACTATTTTTAAAAGAACTAACGAAATTTCTGCATCTGGTATAATTACGTCTGTTCTCTTTTAATTATCAGACATGCTCATCGTTACAATGCGCTGGATGTATTTTCTTGGAAAAATAAGTAATTTGGCATTTTGGTCATGCAGCCTTCATCTGGCGCGGCGCAGGGAGGCTGACCTGGGGGTGGCTTCACACAGCTCGTTAGAGAGCGGGTCACGCCGACACAGCGCGGGAGCAAGAACAGGGAGTTTCTGGGGACAGCAGAAAGCGGCAGAGAGAGATGGGAGCTGCCGAACTCTTCCGCACTTCTAAAATACTGCCATTAATAACCATTTGCAAGTGCTAATGGCGCACAATATAGTATCATCAAGGACACATTACAGCAAGAAGGTGACAAAATAATAGGTGGTTATCGTTAGCCTGATAAAAACATCCCAATTAGCAAATGCGCACTGAAATTACGGGGATTATTTTGCCGTCGTCATTGCAATTATGGTAAGAACGGAAAATTATGTATTGAAATAACTCCAGGCACACCTCAGACCTCACGTTAGAGGCTCGCTGCTCGGGCGGCTTGACCTGAGCAATTTTCTCTGGGTCGAACTCACGCCGTGCCCAGAGACAGGCACCGCCGGCAGAGCCCCACGTGGCGGCCGCGGCAGTGGGGCGGCCACGGCAGAGCACGGCGCGGGCCGTGGGGTCGCCGGACCCCAGCTCAGCCCCCGACTGACATCCTGCTGCTGGCTGTCCGTCCCCCGCCTGCGGCGGCACCACTGAGCCCAACACCCGCCAACGGCGCTCGCTCCCGCCAGCCGTGCCCCGGGCTGAGCTACACCGAGGCAGCCCGCGCCCCGCACGCCGCTGGGCGAGAACCCCAGCCCTGTCCCCTCCAGCGCCTGTGGCTGTGCCAAACTCATCGGCCGCAGCTGCCAGGGACTGTTCCTAACACAAAAACATAAGGTAAAACCCCTGCTTCATGCAAACTTAATAATAATAATGAACTATCTACCGCAATGCGAAGCACCGGCAGGATTTGACCCCTGCCTAAAGCAGCTAAACCGGTCGTACATTTCATAAACCTGGCACAAATAACTTTATGTTTTATAAATCCTTTCAGCAGAAAAGACCTAAGAATATCCCTTTAAAACACAGTCATAGAACTTCTCTAAAAACAAACCTTTCAATAGCAGCCATCCGGGCACTGAACAACATTCTTCCCTGATGTCAGTTTATTTCACATTACGGCTAGAAGCTCATTAACGTCTGAATTTATTTTTCTTTTTTTTTTAGGCTGTGACTTGCAATATCTTAAGAGTCATTGCATTTTATATTTATGTCATTTGCTTCTTGTTTCTCTGCAGGGAAAATGAAAATTTAGTATAATAAATGGGGAAATGATGAAAACGTCTTGTACTCTGTAATCACAAGAAATAGTCTTCTGAAACGGAACAGCATCACCTCCATACAAAGCAATGCCAGCTTCAGGCGCTCTGGAAATTTTTGTTCTCTGTTTTCTGGCAAAGAACCCCAAACGTGGGCGGGGATGGAAACGTCCCTCTCCCAGCCGGGCCCCCCCAAGCACCAGGGTGGCCGGGCAGCCCCGTGGGACGCGCCGTGCTGGCTGACCTGCGCAGGGTGGCCTGGGGCGCGTGCCCCTGGGAGGCACGCAGTGCCCGCGGGTCCCACCGCAGCGCTGCCCGACGGCACAGCTCCCGCAGCGGCACAGCTCCCGCAGCGGCACAGCTCCCACAGCGGCACGGCCGGCAACCGAGGGACGGCCGGAGCGAGAGGGCACTTCTCCGTGCCCCAGGTACGCTCTGTACCGCACGCTATAGGTACCGCAGCCATTAATGGTTAATGGTGACGTTAACACAGCTCCCGCAGGGATCTAACGTGACTCAAGCAAACGTCAGGACCGGTGTCGGTGCGGCCCCGGCCAGGCGCAGCTGCTCAGGTTCCTCTGCCACAGGCAGGATTCCTGCGTAAAATGCCCCTGGTGTCTGAAATCCCCCCTCCCTCAAACATCAGTGCCCCAGTCTTGTCTTTTTTGTGTTTCTCCATTCGTTCCTGGGGAAGGAATAAACATCTACTTGGTAACAAGTCAGAGTCATTTTTTAAATTAATCTCAATCCATTTTCAAGCAGACCTACAACGCGAAGCAACGCAAGAAAGCAGAAAGAAGAGACCACTTTGTCCTCGTTCTGCATAATGCAGTCCCTCGCCGCACAAAGGAAATTTTCAGTGGTTAAATACAGCCATTAGAAAAAATTGTATGTAATGCTGCCAGATTTGCGAAGCAGAAGGCAGGCATCAGCTGGTAGGATATTGCTCAAGACATGGCACATAAAAGATTTAATAGAGTCCCAGATACCCTGAACATTCAGCTGCTGCCAAATGGTTTGTATACAGCTGCCTTTGCTTTTATTGCATTAAAGGCATAAAGGGTTCGAGCTTGCATTTGCGATTCAGGACATGAGATGCGCATTTAACATCTCCCAGTTCGATCTCACTTTGTGGGGCCCCAGACAATGACAACGCCTGTATTGTCACCATAGCTGGCAGCTTCTTCTCATCGGAATCTGGGACAATCTCAGTCTTCGCTCAACAGCCCCAGCTACCTCGTTAATTTAGAGGGAACTAACGAGGACCATTGACCTAGGTGGTATTAAAAAAGTAATGGTCGGGGGAAATGGACTCTTGGCTTTGAAATACCTTTCTTTAAGGTAAGAGTTACCATTAAAAAAACGCAGCACAGGAACAGAAGCGTTCAGAGCTGCCTCTCTGCTTTGTGCACGAAGTCAGTTTTTATCAGCGAAGGCAGTCAAGGAGTTAGCCTGACTTCGCCGGACTGCCATGCAGCACCCAGGAGAGTCTCGTCGCTGCCTCTCCCGAGGGCAGACGCAGGGCACTGCTCCCTGCCAGCCCGCTGTCACGCAGCACTGCCCGGAGAACGTCCCCAACCTCGTTCGCTGCCAAGCTGTCCCTGTGCTTCCCGCTGACAGTAAATCCGTGCGTTTGAACTGTCCCGATAATCGACGAGAGAGAGGGGGGTGAGAACAGCCCAAAAGTCGAGGGACGGGAAGCCAGGAGGAAGCCCCGCGGCAGGAGCCGGGCATCCCACGGTGTGCTGGGCACGGGGCGCGGGGCTGCATCCCTCCGCTGCGGCAGCGCCGCGTGCCTGGAGGACTCCTCCACGCTGTGCCGTGCCAAGCTCCAGCAACGCTCCCACGAGGCAAACGGACACCGCATGGAAACACGGCACTGGACCCAGAGCTCACCTGATTTTCCCGTAGTGTCAGGAAATCAAAGCGGGGGGACAAAGGGACCAGCTTTAATTTGAGAAGACTGGATGACCAGCAGCCTGTGGAGCAGGAAGAGCAGGCAGGGCTCTGAACCGCTGTCCTGGAGTCAGCTGGGTGGTCGCTGTTTTCACCAGCTTCCAACGGATCCAGGGAAAACATTAAGCATTTCAAATTTCAGACCACAATTTAACGTTTAGAGACCGAAACAAACACATGAAATTAATACTAGGACTAAATAAGCTGAATGCAACTGAGGAATTACACTTTTGACCGGTTCACCTTCTACTACCGCCCACACCACGACTGTAAGTTGCAAAGATGAACCTTGCTCTTTCAGGAGGAAGCACAGGCACCATTCACACTCTCACACAAAACTGACCTTAGGATAAAGCCTCAGGATAAACCTTATTCTGTAGGATCAAAGCACCCTCCATCACACCGTGGATTAAGCACCGAAAGCAGAAACAAACCTGCCAGGAGTTATTCAGCTTCTTATTCCCCTGCAACACTCATTGAGCTGCTGCTTGCAAGAGTTAGTTCCATTTTCCACCCAACCATGGCGTAAGTTGACATGGAAATAGAGAGCTGGGATTTGGGTGTTTTTGGTGTCCAGAGGACTCAGACATTATGTCCTTTTTGGAAGTTTTTTTTGTTCTTGTTCATTTAGGGTACTTTACTCAGTCGTCTAAATTTTTGCTGCTCTGTACGTTTTTCAGTCCAACTTGCTCTCTCTTAGGCAGGCTCTGCCTTTTCTTTAGAAATCCAGTAACTTTTTTCCTGCTGATTCTGAAGGAATAAAACAGGCTGAAATCCCCGCTCAGATGAAAGGTCATCTAATCATTTAATAGCATGTCCTGGCTTATCTCAAACTAATTATAAAGGGGCAGCACAATTTGTCTGGGCTCAAACAAAAGCAAGTAGTTTGCATTCTGGGCAGGATCCGCGGAGCTGATAAATACTTGAGATTGCTTGATCTCGGCTGCACAAAGATTAATTTTTCCTTCTGCAAATGCAGATATCATCTCAAATCAAGGCACCCACGATCCGTGCTCTGCAGGGTGTTACCGTCATGTTGGATGCAAATACCCACAGCTTGGTTCACAAGATCTTCCTTCTGCTTCTGAACTGTGAGCAGTAGGTTTTCTTCTTGAACCTTAGCGGCTTCTGCCTTTGAAAGACGAGACAACCAGGCTGGAATCCTTACATACATGGGCACTTTACTGACGTCGGCTGGGAGCCACCAGGAAGTTTCAGCGTACAAAGCTGGATTTCACTTATTTTGTTTTTAGAGTCAAGGTTTAGCATTAGCAAGCACTACACACCAGTATCAAACACCTTAATCCCACCCGCTAGTGAACCACAGCTGAACACTGCTCTAGCTGATAAAAATGCTTATTTGGAGTGGCTGCACCTTGCTCACATATATTGATTTCTCCTCCAGCTTCTGCTGACTTCCCTTGGGTATTTATGTCTGGACTCTCCATGCGGAAAACCTACAAAACTCCAGTTAGATACTGAAATGGTTAAAAAAGTCTCTGTATTTCCCATTCTCCAGACAAGAAAAGCACTGCAGTTTTAAGTAGTCGTTCTGGAAACGGCTGTGGCTCTGGGATGATGCATCGATTCCTCTGGCAGAGCTTATTTGATCCCAGCAGCGCTCTCCAACCATTAATCACCCGGAGCAGCAGTTTTCAGCTCTCAGAAACAAGCCAACCTCGATGAAGTCATGAGGAATTATCATGAGCAAAAGCATAACCAGAATCTGGCCCTAAGCTTTTACCCAGCAAAGCAAATATCAGTCACCTCTGACACCGCTCACCTCCCGCACCGGTGGCCCAGGACCAGGTGCCGCCTCCGTCTGAGAAAGGCAGCGCAGAAGACGTGAAGCATTGGGCAAAACCCGGTCCAGCCTGCAGCGCTTCTGCTCGGCAAGCTCAACGAGACCTAGCAGTCACCACGCCTGCCGGGACCACCAGGAAAATGTCCCAGCGCCGGGTCCCACCAAGATGCAGGCTGGAGCAGGGGAGGACTCTGGCTGGACCACTGGCAGGCATCATTCTCCCCTTCGGGCTGCCGGGGCCAAATCCCTCCCCATTTTTCCCAGTATCTATACTGCTGCCGTTTTACTTGCAAGGTTGAAACTTGAAATGTGAAGCATAAACACAAAATTGCCCGTGGCACCCAAAAGCATCAGTAGGCTTTGGGACCGCCTGGGGAAAAGAGTCTCTGCTACAGCGTGGCAGTAGCCTCGGGAAGGATGCCGAGGAAATGGGAGATTTGCAGCCTCTGTAGCAGTAAGAGCTAAGTTCCCTGTTCTGAGGGATCAGAAGCAGTAAGGAAGCACCAACCATGATGTATAAAAAGCTCGAGCTTTTTTGGAGAACCGAGTGCAGTTTTGATCACCAAATGTTACAGCAGAAATGGGGGGAAAAGAGAAAGAACTGGTAATTTGTGACAGAGCCACGTACGCACGTGCATACTGCGCCTCTGCTAAGACCACCCTGACCGCTGGGCTCGTGGGGAACGTCATCTGGGTTAAATACCAGTCACTCCAGTACAGCTGGAAACCACCCACAGGCACTCAGTGAGGGCTTGAGACTTGGAAGACGGACTGGAAAACCAGCGACGGTCAGTTCTTGCAGGGAAGAGCCAGGGAGGTTGTGATTACTGGTTTCTGGCAAACTAGAGTGAGTTTGTTGAGCAAACAGACAGTAACGCAGGTAAGAAAGGGTTCACTCTAAATTATGCATTGCTGTTCTGTTGCTGAAAGAATAACCTCCAACACTGATTTTTAACAAGTCCGTCTCCTCCCGACAGGCCTTCCTCTACCAGCTCACTGTTAAACCAAGACAAGGTCCCTTCTCCGCG
The DNA here is from genome assembly GCA_008921705.1 of Burhinus oedicnemus. Lineage (NCBI taxonomy): Eukaryota > Metazoa > Chordata > Aves > Charadriiformes > Burhinidae > Burhinus > Burhinus oedicnemus. The sequence goes on along the minus strand of VFFE01006818.1, from coordinate 131,033 downwards.
TGGTTCCATGCTTTAGAAAGCAGCCATGTCTGATCAGCTGGAGGGCAATTACTGCCACACAAGAAGACTCGGAGAGGACTTCACCCGGCAATTAACGCCGCAACGGGCAGAGTGACGCCCGCGTGGCAGGAGAGCGGGCAGAGCGGCGGTGCCGGCGGCGGGCAGGACGGGGCTGCAGGCACCGCAGGCTGTGCCCCCCGGCCCCCAGTGCTGCCCCGCGCCTCCGGGGACCGGCGCCTCCGGGACCCCCCTGCTTCGCCATTTGAGAGCACTCAGTACTGAGCGCTGCGGACAGAATCCTGCCAATTATATAAAAATTAAAATCAATACTCGGCTGCTGTCAGGGAAGTAACAACAGGGATCGTGCTGTTCTGAAGAGAAACCAAAGGCATTTGACAGGGCCTCGGTACCGCGGTTGCGCGGTACCGGTTACCCTGTCATCCACAGCATCTTCATATCCACTTTGGATGATGATGGCACCAATGCTAATTGAAATACAATCTTTGCCTGGTAATTAGCATCTGTGTAACACTTGTAACTAAAAAGATAGTATTAACTTGTTCTACAGTTCTCGTAAACATTAAGGATAAAACCAGCTAATCAATTTATTTTTTTTAGGCACAGCCAAGATAGCAAAGTTTAAAGCTGCCTCCTAGGTGTATTTGCAGTGATGTAATTAAAATATCAGGGATTCATTAAGCACACGAACCATGGTGAGCAGCTGGATGAAGCTCTGCTGGAAGCATCCACCTCCTCTCCACGGGCCTGTCCATGACATTTGTGTCCAGCCGGGAAGGAGCCCAGGACCAAGGTCATTCCCCGCAGCACTCCACACAAGCCCAGGCCTGGGCGGACACGAAGGGGATGGCGACTCCGCCAGGGCCATGGCCCTGAACCACCGGCACGGCCCCGCGCTCCCCGGCTCGGGCTGCCGCCCTGCTCAGCCCTCGCTGCCGGGTACCGGCTGCCAGCCGGCAGCATGGTGCAGGGGCCTCGGCTCGCTCTGGGCTCCACCTGGAACCAGGAAGGGTCCATTCCCGAGTCCTCCCTGTCCAGCCAGGGGCATGGTCCCTCGAGGGCCACCAGCGACTGGAAGTGGCCTCTGCCAAAACTGTCTTCTGCCTTCCCTTGGGGACACTCCCTTGGTCAAAAACTCCTTTAATCTCTGTAATTACCGTGCTGGCTCCCAGCTACTGCCTTGTGACAACCCGCAGAAAAGAGCGTCTCCTACAAAGCCACAAAAGCACATGAGTTACGGGTAGCATCAGGTGTGAACCGCTGACAACCTCCACCGAAAATCACCTCAAATTTATCAAATCAGATTTATCTAACCAAAAGCGTTCTCAAGAAGGCAACAGTCATGTTGACTCTGACAAAAGCAGTGACCTGGCAGCTTGGTCCTGGCCATCTGACAACACCGCTTGGCTCTGCAGATGTTCTCCTCTCCCAACACCCAGAAACGAGCAAACGAGGAAGGAGAGACAGACAGACAGACAGATGCGCTCTCGAGAAGCACGGCTGGACGCGCAGCTGTGGGCAGCACAAAGCTGCGTGCCTTGGGCAGGATGAATCATGAACAAAAAGTAAATTGATAATGACCCGATACACAGGACAGTAAAATCAGCTGACCTAAGGGGAAAGGGCTGGGGCTGAAGACCCCAGGTGCCCCCACCCCGGGGCAGCCTCCCTACAAGAACAGGCCCAGAAGAGGCACTCAGCATCTCAAGGACGCTGGTCCCTCCAAGGCGTTCCCCCTCCGTGGCTGCTGACCCACAGCTCGGCTCGCTGAGCGCAGGAGGCTGGAGAGGCTGAAGGCAGCCGGCACTGCGGCAGCCTGTGCAGCCCCTCACCGTCCCTTCAGGCCCGGGCCGGTCGGAGGGTGCCCTGCGCAAGACAGAAGATTTCAGACCTGTCCCTAGCAGAGCTCCTCTGATGGTGCTGGTGGCCTGGTGGGCAACGGGTCCGGTGCAGTTCAGAGTGAGCTCACGGCACCCCGCTGCCAGCCCATGGCTGCGGTGGCAGCCCCGCAGCCCGGACACGCCGGGGAGGCTGTGCCACCGCAGCCACAGGCGAAGTCCGGGCAGCAGGACCGCAGCCGCACACGACTTACACGTGACACTTAGCCCACGCTCAGCGGGGACACGTTACTATAATACTGTCTGATCCTGAATAAAAACATACTTTGAAACAATCAAAAACCTTCATTGCTTGATTATGCAGCTTATTTAACCAGAACTTTGTTCTGGGAACAGTTTTGACAGCAGTGTCTCTGGCAGTGTTTCTCCCAACTATTCTCTCCAGCACACAAAGACCCATTTAAAAGAATGGGACATCTGCAGCTCTGGTCCCAGCGCCAATCTGCACAGCAATCTTCCATGTTATGCCACGCTGACGAACCAGGCTCGGTGACACAAACAGACGGGCGGCTGCTGGCGTGACGGCAGTGCTCCTCCACCTTTCCACATCTCCTCCAGCTTTTGGCCGTGCCTCTGGACTGGGTCGGGCCGAGGGCAGCCAGGCCTGCATGGCGGAGCCTCCCCGCGTTTGGGTGCTCACCTGTGTGGCTGTGGTCCTCAGAACACCAGACACTTCCCGGTGTAAGGCGCACATTGCTGCTCCTCCCTGCTTCCACAACCAGTCCCGGTGAGATGCTGACGCTCACAGACTGTGGGCACAGGGCACAAACAGGTACACAGAATCACGGGGGTTGGAAGGGACCTTCAGAGATCATCTAGTCCATCCCTCCTGCCAAAGCAGGGTCACCCAGAGCAGGTTGGACAGGAACACGTCCAGGTGGGTTTTGAGTATCTCCAGAGAAGGAGACTCCACCACCTCTCTGGGCAGCCTGTGCCAGTGCTCTGCCACCCTCAAAGGAAAGAAGTTTTTCCTCACGTTGAGGTGGAATTTCCCGTGTTCCAGTTTGTGCCCGTTGCCCCTTGTCCTGTCGCCGGGCTCCACTGAAAAGAGCCTGGCCCATCTTCTTGACCCCCTTTAGATATTGCTAAGCATTGATGACGTCCCCTCTCAGTCTCTTCTCCAGGTGCTCTTCTCCACGTACCTACTGCTGCTACTCTGCTGTTCTCTGCAAATACCCCCACATCTCTGGGCTCCTGAGGGGCACAGCAGTGGGCACACCAACCCCGTACGGCTGATCTCCAGCCTTCACGGAGGGCTCCATGCTGCGCACATCTGCTGGGCTGCACCCAGGCATGGCATCTGGCCTCCAGAGAGACCTGGTACTGCAGCAGCTTTTCTGCAGTTAATGGTTTCAGCCAGTTGGGACCACTTTATAGCTCTAAGAATAACAGCAAGTATTTTAGTAACAGTCTCCCTTTCAGACTCAAAGGTCAAAACCAGAACTTATCATAGAATCACAGAATGGTTTAGGGTGGAAGGGACCTTAAAGATCATCTCATTCCAACCCCCTGCCCTGGGCAGGGACACCTCCCACCAGACCAGGTTGCTCCAAGCCCCGTCCAACCTGGCCTTGAACACCTCCAGGGATGGGGCAGCCACAGCTGCTCTGGGCAACCTGGGCCAGGGTCTCACCACCCTCACAGCAAAGAATTTCTTCCTTATATCTCATCTAAATCTCCCCTCTTCCAGTCTGAAGCCATTACCCCTCGTCCTGTGTCACTACATGCCCTTGTAAAAAGCCCCTCTCCAGCTTCCTCGTAGGCCCCTCTCAGATACTGGAAGGCTGCTATCTACCCAGGTATAAAGCAAATTAAATTGTGTAAAGTTGTGGAGAATGGAAAATGACTGTAATCCTCAGGAGCCGTGCTGAGGTTACCAGCTCAACAAATCTGCCTTCGTGTCTTCAAGACCCGATTTTGTTTCCATTCCAAACACCTCACCACGTTTCACTCCTTAAGACACTCTTCATGGAGTCTCATGACTTTACTTTTTCGCTGCTGAAAAGTTATGCTTTATCACAAGATTGATGAAGGACTGGTTTGTCAGAACACCATAAATCATTAAAACCTCTTTAATTCAGTAGTGCTGTTTGCTGCAGCCAAGTTGTAACAGCAGCTGATAAAACTTTTATTCATAGCAAGCCTGCTGGTGTTTTCAGGTTGTGTCAACACTTCCATTAAAAATCCGTTTCTCAGTTGTCTATGCTAGAGACGAAAACCTCTTCTGACCTGAAATAAAACCTGCTGTTCGAGATTGCACCCCACCATACCACACATCGGTAACTTCAGCTCTGTAGTCTTAAGAACGTGGTCGTGTTCTCGCCTCCTGCAACTCTGCAGACCGCCTTGAAATTCAACAGACCCATACGGATCCATGAACACGGCCAGCCCTCTGCGCACCGGGAAGGTACAACACATCGCGTAGGTATAGCTGGGAGCATGTGCAAAGCACGTCCAAAACCAAGCTTGCACATTTTTTTTTCAGAATGAACCTTACTTCTGTCTTGCTGTTGACATAAATGGCACACAACCAGCACGCTGAAACTATGTCAGGAAAAGCTGTCCCTCTTGGCACCTGCTGACAGCAAGGGGGGAGCCGAGTCCTTCCAGTTTGCGTCTATCGTGGAATATTTTCCAATTTTCCTGCAGGAATTCATGAGAGAGGGATGCGGAATGTTATCTACGTGCTCTGAATCCTATGATTTAAAGCAATTTTAGGTGATTTAGATTAAGCACTTCCTTTTAATGTCATGCTGAGAAAACAGCATCTCGTCAGACACTAAGCAGACGTTTCTATAATCGAGTTTTGGATATGGGTGATTATTTGATTTGCAGCTCCAAAAAATGTGGACTTCTTCACCTCATGAGAGACATTAATCCAAATAAACAAGGAAAAACTAAAGAAGTGACAGCATATAAACCTAAGAAACAAAAAATAAAAATGAGAATTTTTCTGTACTTTTGTTTTTCCTCAGTCTCCACCCTCTCCCCTCTTGCATGCCAACTATGTATTTTCATCGTTTGACAGAAATTATAGACAGTCAGATATCTCAAAATCTGATGTCTTTGCTAAATTTTAAAACAAAAATGTAGGCACTTTGGAGCATCCTTTGGTCAGAGTCTTGAGCACGTGTCTCTGACGTGGCATGGCCCAAATCTGCTGACCTTTGGGACACAGAGCAGCAGACCCTCACCTGGGAGGTTTCCAAGTGGACAGGAACTGTGTTTCCCACCGCACAGACGGCTCCGCCGAGAGCGGGAGGAGGACAAACAGGGAGATGTGTTCTGGAGCTGTCACGCTTCCTACGGAAAGGCTGTTAGGCATCTAGATTTTTGTGTAGCTTTAATCACATGCTCATATCTCTGCTTGGCTTCTCTGGCTTTAATATTATTTAAAGAAGAATGATGAAAATGATGAAAAATCAGACCAACCTGCAGAAATCCCTGAAGACACCATGACCCATCTCCTTTCTGCCTTTCGGATGGATCCAAACCTGGATCCGCCATTTACTCCGCCTCAGCAGCACTCCATGGACTTACACAAGGATCTGGACCCCTGTATACAACTACAGTTAACAAGCCTTTTCTGAACAGAAGGTGGAAAGTACATCTTCCTATAGTTGACATATTTGAGTTAAGTCTTGTATTTGGAGCCATCTTTCATTATAGCCATGATTACATTCTGTGATGTTTTATACGCTGGTCGAAGAGGCAGATGAAACAATTTTTTCAGTTACGTATTTGATAGAACTTGGGAACACAGAGAAATCTAATTATTTCCAATGAAGAATGGAGGGCTTTATTTAATCTCTGAATGTAAATTAATGTTGAGTCTTTTCTTGATCCCAAGGGAAGAACATTCGCTGTGCAATTTCAAAAAACCCCATCACTCATCTTTAAACAGCACTGCTGGGCAATGGCATTGAGAGCGATGTGGCCTCATGTCTTCCTTTCTGTGCTGCTGCCACAACGTGCCTCCCAGGCACCAAAGTTTCCATTCCACGCTGAAGTAAATAAACATAGGTGTAACTTCTCACCCAAGAAAGAAGGGGATACTCATGTTTCATGGTGCAAAACCTCCAGGAGGAATCAATGCCACTTGCAGCCAAATGCCTGATTTTTCATTGGCAGAAGCTTGCTTCGTTGCCCTGATGGGTTTACAACCGAATTGCTACAAAGGGATCTGCTCTGGTAGACATCTCCTCTGGTGAAGGTCCTCTGCACTGAAAGACCTTGTTTTGCAGCACCAGGCCCAAGGTTTTCCGAAGTAACCGTACAAGCTATCACACTGCAGACGCTCCTACCTGAGATGCCAGCAAACCGTGAAGGGACTCCCAGCACACAGGTGAGCAAAGCTCACTTCAGTTCATTAAAAACAGCTAACATGTCAGAGCTATGAAAACCTCCCGAACTTTACTATCAGATGTTGGGTCTGCCAACTGGCAGTCAGAAACCAGAATAACCGTAAACAATAGCTACTTGACAGCAAACACCTCTGTGCACCTACTGTGCATGTTGCACATAGCATTAATTCCCCCATCAACCGCAGCACCCCTCTCCAGGTTTAAAACCAGTAACTTGGCTGGATGGAAGTTTGGCCACATTCAAGCCCCATCTGTTCAGATTTGCCTTTCAATATTGCATTAAAATCCCTAGTATCTTTACCTGGGGAAAAAGGACAGTTCAAACCTAGACCTTGTAGGACTTGACCAAACATAGCTTTATTTTCCCTTTGCCCTACATGCCCAACACTCAACACAAAGCATTTGGAGGGCCACCAACAGGAACCATACTAAGGAACTATCAAAGTATACAAACAGCGAAAGCATCAATGAGAAAACATCATCTTGGAAGTGAGAGGATTAATGATAATTTGTAGTTAAGACCAACTTAGCATGCCTAGCGCAACTCTAGTAACTACTGATGAATTTCATCGTGACCATTGTTGACCCTTCCTTTAGAAAAAGCAAGAAAGTGAATGTTACGGCAGCTCTAGCATCTACCTCTGCACATGTAGTAACTCAATACACAAAATATGCTGAGACCCTTCTCCACGAGGAACCTCTTGCAATTCTTCTAACGATTGATTTCTGTCACAGTGGGCTGGAGAGAGCCATGTCTCCTGGAAGAGACAACTGTAGGGGCCGGGGAGATGGAGGTCCCTTCCACATGGGGGGCACAGGGGCTGTGTGCAGGCACATGAACATGGACAAACCTCCTGCTCCTCCTGGCTGGTCTCCTTCCTCCATCACTGCGGCCACTCCACCAGCTGAGCCGAGCAGACGGGTCATCGGTCACCAGCAGACAAGGGGTTGCCTCCAGCCTGTTCCCAAGGAGCCACAGCACTACTTCACAAGCCTTTCTATCAAACCTACCCAACAGTACTTAATATATCATATCACCAAAACAAAGAAATATACTCCAAGCATTCAACAGCAGAGAAGAGGATCCTCCTACTGCAGCTCACCCATTAGGCATCTACGGAGCTTTTATTCTTCCACTCATTAATGCTGCTGAGTTATTCACCATTCCTCAAGTGGCCCATCATCATGCATGTCTCCATGAACATCAGACAGCACTTACCGAGCCGAGTCATCGCTATGACTTCAGCCTGGCCGCCCAGAGGAGCCAGCAGCCACCCAATCCAGCCCTGCGTGCCCAACGGCAAGCAGATCAATTTCGTAGCAAACTGTGCTCGCTGATTAATGGCACGGGGCATCAGGAAGGGGCAGATCAATACCTGAGCTCATCACTGCCACCGAGCAGCAGTGCTTGATCATGGCTTAAATTCTGCCTCGATCCTGGGGGCATCGCCCAGAAGAGGAGCTGCTGCCAAGAAAAGTCTCCAACTGGAGTACTCTGCCCAGGAACAACCCTGCCTATCTATCCTCTCTGATAAGCCAAACATAATAGCAGGGGGCTAAAATCTAGTTTTCTCATCTTATGCAAGCGCTCTCCTTTAAGTTTGCATTTGAAGGTATTTCCCCACTGAGGAAATGAGGAAGAGCAGAGCAGAGCTGGGAGCCCCGGGACGCAGCGCGATGCAGGCGCCTCTGCAGCGAGCCCACGTAGGGCGCTGTTCCGTAGCAAGAGGAGTGTCGGCCAAACAAGGCTCCCACATCCTTCCTAAACGGCGCTTGTCAAAACGGCAGCTGGGAAGAATGGGTTGGTCGGTATTTAATCTTCAGTACGGTTTGGTTTAACTGCACCATTTGCTGAATAGAAACAGATATATATTTTATACTGCACTGCCCTTTATTCAGAGGAGTTTTTAGCACTTACTTTTAAAAAGGATTTTTAGATCAAAAGTAATAATATAGCACAGTAATCTTACTGCAACTCTGTGAGTGAACAACATTAACAGAAGGATTATTGATGGATTTTGTACATAAATAGTAACTAAACGGGAGGTGACAGTGAAAAGCAGGGACACAAAAGACTTCTCTTTAATAAATACCCTTCCTTTCCTTTCTTTTCTTTCTTTAAAAAAATCTCATGTGTTTACAGTCCAAAGTGTTTTCCTGAGGGAGGCAGAATTCTTGATCATACAGAAAAAATATAGTTCATCGCAACTGTGATGGGTCAATAAGAATTAAAAAAAAGTATAAAACATTAGAAAAGCATATTTGCAATTGTCAAAGTGACACTATAGTTAAGGTTTTATTTCAGAGAACAAAATCTCCAGTTTGTGTGAAAACAGAAAGCACTAAATTTAGAATTCATCAATGTTTTCATTCCTAATCTTTTAACTTTATGAGACTATTGAAGCAGCTAGTATTTTTGCTATCCACGTTATAGAGATAAAGACGTCTGGAGCTTTTCAGCAGGTGACCCTTGCTAGGTCGTATCTGACGGCCCTCGCTGCCCCGACAGCACCGGCGCTGCCGCAGAGCGGCCGCATCGCACCCTGGGGTTGGCCAACAGTGTTATTAATGGAGAGTCGGATGGAGGAAAGCAGCATTTGGGGACTCAAATCCACCGAAAATCACAGCCTCTTACTTACGCTGCTCACAAAACTTGTTCTTTATTTCATGGCCATTTTCTCAGAAGCTCTTTGCTCGTGACAGGCTGAGCAGCTTGACCTTTCCCTCTGCCCGTTCTTCACTTCCCTGTTTCCCCAATGCTGAAAGTGGTATTTAGCAGAAAGATATAGCAATAGAGACAAAAAAAGAGCAGGTACCTAAATCGTAGAATCATAGCATGGTTAGAGTTGGAAGGGATGACAAGAACAGAATACAGCTGAGGCATGAGAATTGGTCATTTCTGCCTCTTCCGCCCCAAATCCATCAATCTCGGGCAGAGAATGAAAGGAGAAGCAGAGAAGTCCCAGTGCACAACTTCTGGCAGTGTGCTCGGACAGGTTAGGAAGAAGGGTTTCTCCTGAAGAGCCGCAGGGTCTGCAGGACCCTGCTCTGCTCCCAAACAAGGCACGTTCACACAGAATCAGAGAATCGTTTTCGTTGGAAGAGACCGTTAAGATCATCAAGTCCAACTGTTAATCCAACGCTGCCAAGCCCTGCACTGTGCGTACTGGGTGCTCCATGCGAGGGACCCAGCCAGCTCATTCACTGCGACGCAGCGAGGTTTTCTGGGTCTGTACAAACACTTGTACCACACGGGGCTGAATTAATGAGTTGTCAGAGAGCAGCCAGACAAATACCAAGCTTCTGAGAAACTGGAGAGCAGCAGCTCTTCGCCACTTGTTATTGGCAAAATGTCACCCTTTGTGCAACAAACAAGCATTCCTGGTTTCCTTAAATGTTTCCTAATGAAGTAGGCATTGTATATAAAGCAGGTCAATTTTTCAGCCAGTCAGAGAATGAAAATACTCATGAAAATATCCAATATGTTGCACTTTGAGGATTCCAGCTATTTTCTGACCAGAGCAGGCGGGCCTCAGACATCACGGTGTTCACGCACCGTCCAGCGGAACAGCAGCACGGTGCCAACCAAAGGACTCGGTAGCACGCGCAGACACGAGGGGGTCACTTAAGCTGAACCACGTCATAAAAAGGAAAGGTGTATCTGAAACGCCTACCTGTATTTACAGCAAACGACTCCGGGATCCCCAGGTGTGTAAGGACCATGCTCAGACATAATGATTTTAAGCAACACCATAAATAACCGGGACTGAGGCTAACCTGGCTAGATTCAAACAACAATTACGTAGCTTTTACAGTACAATTAGGTAGTGAGACCGTAAGGCTCACCTGCTTCCCAGGGAATAAGAGTTGTAAATAAAGACTGCCTGGAAAACCACAGCCCTTTTGCAAAAGGACACTTCTGTCAGCAACTTGTCCTGCCCCTTTCGAAGGACAGATATCCGTATGGGGGGACCCGGCTCATTACACACTTTAAGAAATAGTATGTAGTTCAAATCCATAATGTTAGTGCTTCTTCCCTTGGGGGCCAACGATCCACAAAAGGAAGGCAGCCCCGAATAACCATGATAAGCTCCGTGTGTTTGTGTAGGTATGCATACGTAAACATACGCACATATCTATCTACCTGTCATTGCTCTCCCAGTACAACCCGGTCCACAGGTCAGGGTAACACAAATGAAAATCCTGTTTTACTTTCCAGATTCGGTTCCACAGCAGTAAAGCAGCACCTCCTGACTGCAGCACTACTGAGTTACCGCTCCGGACGTGCTCGCCAGCGTGGGGACACGGACCAAAGGCCAAGGTGCACAGGAACACGGGAAAAGGCGCTCAAAGGCTGATGCAGAGTGACGCCAAACTCTGAAGCCATGCAAAACAGGAATGGCACATAAATAGAAATGGGACATAAAACCAAGACAGAGGTCTCTGCAGACCCCCCTGGTTGGTGCGCAGCTCAGGGCAGCCAGACGCTGGGCAAAACGGTGATCTCAGGAGGGAGGAGACTCCATCCCAAGCAGAAGTAACAAGAAATGCACTCTCGTGGTCTCCCAAACGCTGTCACATGAAATACCCAATCCTCCACACAACCTTTCCAATCCACCTCTAAAGGTCTACTCCACAACAACAACTTTTTCCACACCTCTTTTTGCCTGTCCCCAGTCATCACCATGGTTCATCTGGGAAACAAGGCAAATCACTACCTAATCCTTAAAAGACTTGAAAAGAGGCAATTTCAAAGGAGAAAGGCAGGAAAATTGGGAGGAATAAAAGCACATCATGTGCTTATCAATGGGAAAGACACTTCCTAGGAAGTCTGGCTCATGAGAACTTTCTGTCCCGTTGCAGGTCTAGCCTAGGTGCCGCAGCTGACTTCTGGTGCACAACACAGGCAGCAAGTCTCTCTGACTGTGGCAAATTATGACAAATCGATCATTACAACAGTAGCTTCTATTGTTAATTGTATACCAGTTGCATCGGTTTCTGTTTATATCTCTCACGTTCCATTTTTTCTTAATTGACGACACAGAAAGTCTCAGCTGCCTTTTACTGGCTTGTGGGCAGCTCCTGCATTCACCCCAGAAAAACCAGAACAGAACTGCAGCCAGTACAGCTTTGTGGACTTCCGTCTGTACAAGTACCAAGAGATTCAGATTTGGTTTTGAGCAGTGCACAGACACTTGAACGGGAAGTCAGGAACTTCAGACTTCTTCGAATGCTGGTCCAACCCACAAGAAGAAATACATCATGTGAAGAAAAGGAGAAAGTCTCCTTCTGCAAACATCATTGAATTGTGGTGCTGCCTCGAGTAACAAAATGGGTACACCCCATAATGCTCTGGGTAAACCCAGACAGTATTTACTGTAATAAACTATTACAAAAGTGCTTAGGGAATATTTGCTGTATCATGCTGATATATCCATAATTTCTTAAGAACAGAGGACATTGTTCCTTATCATTTGTGACATGAAGTGGTTTGTAATTGGATTGTCCAGCCACGAGCATTAACAGAACATCCCAACCTCATCAGCTGCAGCTTCTAAGGGCCTGTAGACGACTCTGATGTCCAACGGAGCTTCAGTTGTATCGTTGCCAAATCCTGCATCTGATGCTGAACATCCCATGCTCTCGGTTCCATTAACTAGCTGGTGGGGGTGTGCTGTATGATGGCTTGTCAGAACAAAAAAAAAAATAGTCCAAATGCTGGTCATATTTAAGCCACTGAGAAATTTGTAATCATCATTAGCAAAGCAGGGCACATTTTTTTTTTACTTTAGAAGTAAGACTTTTTTATGTGGGCCACGCGAGACCAGCAGCCTGGCGTGGGCTGCAGGCTGGCGGCGGGCAGGTAGAGTCCCCACGGCCACCGAGGACAAGGCACGGCCTCCGGGCGGCTTGCGGCTGAGCACAGCTGAACCGGAGTTTCTCTTACGGGTAATGCTAGAACAACAATAATCAGATCGCCAATTATTAACCCAATCAAGTGCCAAAATATTCTGCTCTTTGTCCTCGCGTACGGATGAAATTCAGTAATGCACTTAGGTTGGGTTTCCCGTAGCCACACCGCCCAGCCCCGCTCTGCCCTCTCCCTCTCCCACTGCCTGTCTTGGGAGAGTCCGCGAGACTCCCACAAATGTGGAGGTCTCCTGCGTGGAACACCCCCTCTCCCCTCCAAGGCCTTCAGCTCTCCGTCTCCTCACCCCGTTGTTAGGTTGGCCCTCCTGAACACAAGTCAGCGTTTGACTCGGAGACATCTGCCGCTCAACAGACAGCATACCTTAATCCTTAAAAAGGTCTCCGCAATCAAATTTGTGGCTTAGGCAGGGAGGGGGTGGGGCGTGTGGATTTTGTTGTCAGAATTTAACGTTGAAAAAAAACTCACGTGCAAGAGCTAGGAAGAATTCAAGCAGGAAACAGCTATTTAGCCTTGATGCATACGCGGTAACGTATGTGAGAAAAAACTCCTGCTGACACCAGCCACAGCAAGCGCTCACTGCGCGGACGGGCAGAGCAGCCTCGTGGTTCTCCTCGGGACACTGCTTCTGCTTCCCGACTAAGAGGAGCATGAGAACGCACACCCCGCAAGGCCAGCCGCCGTGTGCCCATCCATCACATCTGCCACTGGCACCACCGGCTTCTCCACCCGAGCGCTCCGAGCACGACCAGGGGGTCTGTCAGCCTCCCAGGCTTCTCGTGCCGTCCCTTGCAGTGCCTCCTCTGGTATTTACCCGTTGTTGTACAAACAGCGAAACACCGGTGCCAGCAGGGAATGGGACACGAAAGCTGTGCTACCTTCAGACCCAGGACACGGAGCAGGGGTTTCCTCTGGCAGAGGCAGACCACAAACAAGAGCTAAAGGTCCAAGCCAGTCCAGGCGGAGATAACGTGGTAAAGGAAAACCAAGCCAAGAACATGGCAGGGAGATGTCCTAGAGGGTCCAGCCTGCAGTCCTAAACTGTCAGAGAGATGGTTTGGGTTAATAACTACAGTAACTAAACATACATCTGCAATAGTCACAAGTAATTGGAAAACCACGTTGTTTTTAAAAGGGCACATGAGAACGTGCTGGACATTCCTGTCCATAGGGACTTCACTGCTACTCTCATTTTGGGCGGCTGGGGACAACTGTGGGAATCTGAGGGGGGATTTTGTGGAGCAGAGAGAAAATGCCCCTAAGAAAGCTCGGCTGCGTGCCTCCGGCTTGCAGGACTGAGCTGCATCCTCTTGGGAGTTGTTTCTTTTGCCTACGCTGTAACGGCACTGCATCGTTTCAGTCTTTAGAGCAAACAAGAACTTCATAGTCTTTACACAAACATGTCATGGGGAAGACGGATTATGGATGTGCTGTCTAGGCTTCCTCCCACTAACGACCTTTTTGCAAACTGCAGCGGGAAAGCGGGATACGTGCCTGTCACTGGGTGACTCCAGGGCTGGGAAAGCTCCGAGGAAGGGTGCGGGGCCTGAGGGAGGCTGGGCTGCCTCGGAAGCAGCAGCATCTTTGTCTCCTTTGCTGCTTGTGGGAATTACTGAGCCACAGCCCCTTGCTTTGCAGAGCAGAGCGAGTGAGAAGCGGGTTCTTCACGCGGCCGTGCGATTACGAGAGCAACACACCTCCCCTGGGTTCTTCACGCGGCCGTGCGATTACGAGAGCAACACACCTCCTCTGGCCCAAGGCAACTCGTAAGTCTGCAAAGGTGCCGGTCACGGCACGTCCCTGGGCGCGCGATGGCACGGCACGGCACGGCCACGCAGCCAGCAGAGCCGCGGCGGCTGCAGCCTGCCCTGGCTCGCTGTGCCTGTTTGCAGCTCTGCTGCCCCGGCCAGAGCAGCGCGTGGGGCTGGGGTGTCACCGAGGGGTGACACCACGGGGTGTCACCACGGGGTGCCGGGCAGGTCCGGCAGCGGGGATCGTACGGCCCCACTGTGCTCGGGGCAGGCGGGCGAGCTGCAGGCGCGTCCTCTCGCCCTGCCGCGTCGCAGGGCTGCCCCGTCACCGCTGTGCCACCTGCCCTCCCCCTGGGCCTTACAGACTCCATTAACTACGTGGCAATTGAAGAGGCTGGTTTGTGCCGGGGAGCAGTGTTTGTCGCTGCAGGGAGGTTCTCACCGCATGGACGCATCGCCCGGCGCTACACGCGTTTCTGGAGAGGGATGCTGCGGGCTCGGAGCAGGCAGCGGTAGGCAGAGGTGTGCGGGTGGCCAGTGGCACGGGGCCACATCCACCAGGCCCATGGCCATCGCCACGCTGCCCCTCACTGCGCTGCCCCTCACTGCGCTGCCCCTCACTGCGCTGCCCCTCACTGCGCTGCCCGTCACTGCGCTGCCCGTCACTGCACTGCCCCTCACTGCGCTGCCCCTCACTGCGCTGCCCCTCACTGCGCTGCCCCTCACTGCACTGCCCGTCACTGCGCTGCCCCTCAC
>VFFE01006818.1:75467-116267 GCA_008921705.1 Burhinus oedicnemus | reverse complement strand
CAGCCAACGGGGCGCTGGGCCGCCTCACCGAGGGCATCCCCGGCAGAGACAAAGGAGTCGTCACCCCGCTCTGCTCAGCGCTGCTCGGGCCACACCGGGAACACCGCGCTCCGTTTTGGTCCCGCTACACAAAGAAGCCGTGGCCAGGCTGGAGAGGGTCCGGAGAAGAGCCACCGAGAGGATCCCAGGACGGGGAAGCCTGCCGTACGAGGAAAGGCTGCGAGAACGGGCTTTGTTCAGCCGTGAGAAAGGAAGGCTTTGGGGAGACCGTATCGCCACGTTCCGGCAGGGAAAGGGCGGCTGCAAAGCAGACGGAGACTCCCTTTTCACAAGCAGTCACGCCGAAAAGACGAGGGGTGATGGGTACAAGTTACTCCTGGGGAGATTCCGACGGGACACAAGAGGAAAATTTTTCACAGTGAGAACCACGGGCCACTGGAATAATCTCCCCAGGGAAGCGGTGGATTCCCCGGCACTGGACACTCTCAAGATTCAGCTGGACGGGGTGCTGGGCCGTCTTGTCCGCACCGTGCTTTGCCAAGAAAGGTTGGACCAGCCAATCCCTGAGGTCCCTTCCAACCTGGGATTCTGTGATTCTATGACTGAAGAAGAAGGAAAATGAACGCGACACCCCACAGGCCCCCGTGGGCTGCCTGCGCGGGCCCACCTGCCCCGAGACATGTTTGTTCTCTCTGGAAAATGTCATTTCACGCTGCTGCTCATTCCAGCCCCCATCGCCTGGTTTAATCCCCTATTCCAACAGCAGACAAAGACATAAATCCATGCTGAAGAACTTCAGATATGTTCTTATTTCCTCACAGCAGTAAAGTGGAAATAATGAATTCCCATAACCCAATCCAGTTCTTTATCCCTAGGAACAGGCGGTGGCGGCTGATTCGAGGGAGAATGGAGAGGGAAGCCCGGGTGGGAGGAGGAATACAGGGGCGAACACTCCCCCGGCTGCCTCCCGGTTTGAGCAAAGACTAAAGCCGGGAGAGGTCAGTTTTTAAGAAGGGAGATGGCAGGATACCTGCAATGCAGCCAACGCCTTCGGAGATTTCCACATCTCATCGTCTCCCTCGTGAAGCGTAATGAAACTCGGCACACGTTTCCCTCTAAAACAGGGGGTCCAAAAGTGCATCACATCCTGGAAATCTTACCCCAGCTACTGCTCCTTGGGTCACGGCAACAGACCAGGTAAAACCCAAGCAGTTTCTGCGGCTTGCGAAAGGAGCCTGTGCTACAGGAGGAAACACAATGCTCCTATTAAAATACTGAAAATCAAATAATATTACCTCTAGTACGTATAGAAAATATTACACGTTTGCTAATTTGAGTAGACACGGAATTGGACATGACTTCCATTTGATTACCAGTATCTCAAAGGTAATTAAACCCATCTCTAGGAAACAGAAATCGGCCAGGTTTTGCCACAGCTCAGGGGCTCTCCAGTCTCTTCAAAAGCAATTTCTGAGTTCCCGTTTCCTTCATTTTGTACGGTTCCTGCAGCGAGGACCACATCGTCTGTCCTGAGGGGTGCATAAAACAAGAGTGGAAAGCAAACGCCTTGCCCAAAGCTACCCAGCAGGTGGCTGCCTCCTAGGTCCCACCACGGCGGCATCATGCAGCGGCACAGATTTCACGGGTCACTCCAGGCACGCTGAGGGTCCACACCCCCATTTTGAGATGGACGGGACAGTGGCTCCTCAACACCTTCCTGAACGTGGGCAGCTAGTGCTTCAATCAACCAAAGCAACTAAATTTCTCATAAACTTCAAACAACAGTTTTCAGGTAGGTAGTTCAATATTTTATGTAATTAAATGTGAGTTGTAAATGACTTTGTAAATGTAAAAAGCTTTTCTCAGTATCAAAGGAAATTTAGCATATTGACATAATTATCCAGAAAGATGACAGATGAATCATTTCAGCATTTTGTTGAAAGTGTATATACAATTCTGATGCCTGATAGACTGCTATGTGCTAGACTTAACCTTTTTTAACATAAACAGAAAAGGAAGCAGCCCTGAGGAGCAGCTCTCTTCAAAGCCAAAAAGGTCCTGCCCTGGGACAAGAATATTTTTTTCTCCTTTTCATGTTATGAGCAGAATTAATTTTCCAGCACCAAGTGCTGCTGCTCAACAGAATAAAGACTCTTTTCTCTGGAAAGTTTACATTTGGAAGTATGAGTCTTCTCATATGTGCTTGAAAAAAATGTCAGCTGCTATTTTTTAGTAAGATTTTGAGTTAGGTTTTGGCCTTTGACGATGAGCAGAAGTCACAAGACCCTGAGAGTTCCCTTTGTCACCAGGAGCATCTGGGGAGACTTTCCTCTGCCGTCTGCTTTCCCTTTACAGTGCTGCCCAAAGGAAGAGCCGTGAGCTTGTGTTTAATCATTCTCCATCATCTAATATAACCTCAGAAATCTGACATCGCTCTGCTGCCAGCTTTCGCCTCTTCTTGCTCGAGAGACATGGCTGCAAAGATGGGTGACCAATTAAAGCCATCCTCTCCGTGACCCGCACGCTTCTCGGCATTGCATCTCCATTAGCCCTGATCCCACGCGGACTTACAACGAAGCCAGGCAGGAATTCGCATGGGCAGATTGTGCCCCGAGCACGCCAGAACGGCGTAACAGATACCCCGGTGTCCATCAGTTAACTGAGGCTGCAACGAAACATCTTCGTTAGCGAGCAGTGCTAATGACAGCACTATAACTAACAGTGGCCACTCTCTTGACTCTAAGAAGAGCTGGAATCCACTTCATTGAGAGTCTGCGCTTGGAGTTCTGTACTGTTTCTCAAGACTGACGCTGCTTAATACACTTATTAAAGAGATTTCCAGTAATTGGTAAAAATTTGGGCTCTTCTGGGCAAGAGATCTCAGATCTCCTGAGGAATTCCTGCTTTTGCACAGTTGCCGAGCAGCCGAACAAAGCTTCCAAGCAGGGAAGGCAGCAGGTCAGGCTGCTCACGCGGCCGTCGCCCGGTGTGACGCCGCCTCGTTAGGCTGTAACAGGCAGAGCGAAAAAGCAAAGGACAACACGGTTCATCTCCTGGGCCAGACTCGGATTTTCTTACCCTCATGCTATGAGCTTTGACCAAAGTAAAACGGGAGAAACCGGCCAAGATGACCAGACCAGAAGGAAACGGGAGAGGGCAGAGCTTTCCTCTGCCGGCTCAGCTTGTCTTCAGTTTATTTTAGCAGCGTGCGGAGCGACGGAGGGGCTCGGGCTCTCCTCTGAACTAGTCTGTGTGATTTCACAGGTCTGATATTGCGCATTTCGCACAATTTCAAAGGCCATTTCCCTGCCCGGCTCCAACACTCGGTCCTGGCACAAAGCCCCACACCGCGCGGCTGTCATGTGAGAAGATTACAACAACCAAATTCAGCAATTTTCATGACTCATCACCAGGGTTCTCTCTCCTACAGCTCCCGTCCCTCGGGTGCAGGACCTGTCTCGGATGCACAGAGGGACACGACCACTGCGGGGGCACAGGAAAACGCAGGTGACAAAATAACGACAGAACAGCACCAATGCAATGGAGTCTCGTGCGCGTGCAAGGACGTAGGCACGTGCACGCACACAAACACACCGAACCTCGCGCCTGCAGCGCAAACAAATGGTGTAAAATGCCACGACAGAAGCAGCAAATAGCCATCTACACGGGGACGGAGAGAGAGTCACTGAAAAAGGGAATGAAAAAGGAATAAAACTAGGAAACCAACCAGTAACTGATTTCCAGAGCTATCCAGCTTTTTGATCATCACCTCCCACCTTCTCCCACACGCTTGGCAAAAAAAACTTGTTAAAAATAAACAACAAAACTCTTCAGCATAACTCATTTCTGAGTGGGAAAACAGCCCAGGGCTTCAGAGAACCCTCCTGACCACACGGTGCCAGCTCAGTCAATCACCCAGAACAGCTTCCAACGCCCCCCGACTTACCGTCCCCCCTCACAACCTAGAAACCCTCTCAGGAAACAGAAAATATAATAAATACTTGCCATGAAACGGTCACGATTATGCTGGTAGTTTAAAATACAGCTGTTTCACTAAGATGCCAAGAATTAAAGCAATGCCACATGGCAACAAGGTATTTTCCTGAACACGTTTTTCCTGTGTTTACTTAGCAGCCATCATCCAACAATAAAATTAGCCTATTTCAGCACCGCTACTGTTTCAATAAACCGTAAGTGCGCAACAGCAGGCACCTGATAAAACATACAAGCAAACTCAAGCGTTCAAGCCTACCTTGCCAAAGCTCCCCTTCCCAATCGCCCGGAGAATCTGGAAGTGGTCAAAGTTCACTACAAGGTAAAGAAAAAAGAATTTAAATTTGTAAATGCTTTATTACAAAGATCTTACATTTAAAAAGAAGACAAGGAGACAACTAAAGAGCATTGGCGAAGCTTTTATTCCACATCGCCGTCTCCCGGGGAAGATGTGGGACAGCAGCTCTTCTCGCAGCAGTGCCTCTTTACCTGCTTGAAGCAGCTAGCACACGGGGTGAGTTAGGTTACTAAACAAGTGGTTTAGCACGAGTTAAAATACAGCTTCCACCCGTGTCGGTACTGGAGGAGTCTCACAGCGACGCATGAGTTTGTGTGCCAACTCGGAGCGCGGCAGAGCGGAGAACGCCGGCACACCGCACGCCCCGGCTGCTCTCCCCATGCCTGGCTCCGTACGGCTTGGGCACATCCACAGCCGGTCGCTCTGGTATTTGTGCTTCCAAAGCACAACATTCCAAGGACGGTGACTGACTTCCACTCTCTTCACCTGCAAACCCATCCGTACCAGATCTGTTATCTTTTCCAGAGGCACGGTGAGGAGTAATGGCAAGACAGGTCAGTGCAGCCGTAACACTTCAGCTATTGCCTTGATCAGCAGCCACGGCAAACAAACTTATTTTTACTAAAACATTGCTGTGATCTAATCTAGTATCAATCTTAAATAAATAAAAAGGATAGGTCTATTTCTACCAATAATGAGATAATCCCCATTGCCATATAGATGGAGTACCTCACAGACAAACAAATAAATGAATAAATACTGTCACAAAAGCCAGTGTAAAGGACCCAGCACTACTCCTGTTTTACAAATCGCCTCTTTCCACCTCAGCTCCTTAACGTCCTCACCGCTCAGTAAGCTGCGGGGCTGCAAACGACACCCATGGCACACACGCTCCTCGCACCCGCGCCGGCTGCTGCACGAGCACGTGCTTCAGCTTTGGGTCAGCCTGCAGCGGGCAGGCAGGTGGCCCCGGGATCCCTGCAGGTCCCTTCCAACTGGACTGCTGCGTTCCGTTCTACGCCCGGTGTGCTCTCAAAGCGGCCGGACGCGTGCAGGAGGAGCGTGCTGGTGGACTGAGCTGCACCCTGCTCAGCTCCACCACCAGCCCTTGACGTTCCTACCATGAGACCCTGACCGTGCATGGGGGCCCTCAGCGCTTCCTCCCCAGAAAGCTCCGAAGGCTGGACAAAGAGAAGTGCTTGGCACCGGCTTGGGGATTGGCAGCGGGAATGATGCATGAGGTGGTCAACACAGGGCACTGAACCCGTGTTTGACTGACAGCGGAGACCAAAATCACACGGGAAGAGCGGGAGCAAAGAATTCACTATAAATATTCTGAGTCCCACTCCCAGATCTTAAATAAATGCACATCTGTCATCTCTGAGGATGAATCAAAAGCCCACGCATGCCCGTGGAGTTCCTATTACCCTTTTGTGCTAGGCTTATATCCAAAATATTGTTATTGTCACTTTTGTGGGACATTTTCTGCAGGAGAACTCGGAAAACTTTGCCAAATGAAATTGAAAACAGAGTCTGGGCCAGCGCCTACCACGTATCTCCCCCCACTCCATAAGCAACACTGAAGGGCAGATGCACCGTCTCCTCCCCCAGGATGCTCCGGGAGACTCCATGAAAGACCACACTGGGAAGCCAGTGCTGCCCCATCCTTCTGATGGCCTCCAGTGCCCCAGCTACACGGGTGGTGTGTCATCTCCTTATTGCTCCCCTTCTCCCTAGGTGAACAGCTTGCTTTTAGCAGGAATTGATGGGTCTTGGGTTGAGAAGCCATGAGACATTGGCAAGGACGTGGGTAAAGCCTGGAGCCAGTGGCCAGCTCATCCAAGATGCCGCAGGAGCTGCAAACTGGTCACCTGCCCCCTCCCACGTGACAAAACCCAGCCCTGGAAGGGAAAATCTGCAGCCACAAGCAGCATTTTATTGAGGTTTTTCCTACCACCCCTATTAGAGAGACTGTAGTGGGCAGTGTGTAACCCCAGCGACATCGTGCTCATAAATAGTCTTTCTGAAATCCAAAACGTTAGCACACAAAATGCTGAGGCATTGAAGGCAACAGATCCAATTTTTCTCACATGTAAGCAAATCCATTAATTGAATTTCGGTCATTAAGAAATACCCAAAGAGGAAACCCAGCTGTCATGAGCACCTTTAAAGCACAGCATTTTCTTGGCAATTAAACCATGTGCAAGTGCTCATGATCTGCGATCACTCCAGGAGGACAGTTTCTGACAATTCTTTACTATAATATTTGGAATATTGGGTAAAAAACCATTGCCGCTGAGAAAACAAAACCAAAAGTGTCATTTCCATGTATCCATGACTACAGCTGATCTAGAAAGCATGCTCTAGTCAGCAGTCAAGAAGCAAATCCAGATACGAATATTCACTAGGCCCTCAAACCTATCAGCAAAGACGTCACTTTTAGTAAATTAAACCGGCAGTTCTGCTGATTTGAAGTTCACATGATGGTAGACGAACAGGCACTGACTGTTTTTTCAGTTTCATTATTTTCTTCAGGAAATAGTAAGCAATCCCATTAAAGAAAAAGCAACATTCGAGGAAGAAAATCAGAGTAGCAGCATGTTGCTTCTTGTGCGCAACACACTGGATTTCTAAAAATGACAACATATCACTCCAGAATATGTGATCATCCCTAAAATAGAAATCCTGAACCTGCCTGGAACGATTACGTATGCTCCAGAGACTCCACGTTCCGTGAGCTGACGAGAAAGCTGTCTTTCACCCGCAGCTAGAAGAGCTGATTGTTTGGGGGTGAGCGGTACGAGCCCGAGTCATGGACGGCAGTGGAGCATCTCCTGCCACGCGCTCCCAGGCAGCGGGAGACGGCGGCTGCCTGTTCACAGGACCACTCTCACCCGCTGCTGCGCCTTCAGCGCGGCACCGCTTTGCCAGTCTGTAAGCGCAGAAATGGTTTTGGCTTGAGGCTGAACTGGAGGAACCCGTGAAAGGGAGAGAGGGACCTGAAAACCTGGGATGCTTTAGGAAGCACTTCTTTTCCGAGAGGGTGGTCAAACCCTGGAACAGGCTTCCTGGAGAGGCGGTCGATGCCCCAAGCCTGGCAGTGTTCAAGAGGCATTTGGACGGTGCCCTTAATAACATGCTTTAACTTGGTCAGCCCTGAGTTGGTCAGGCAACTGGACTACATGATTGTTGTAGGTCCTTTCCAACTGAAGTAGTCCAGTCCGTTCCATTCCCTTCCCTTCCAAACCCATCTGCAATGTACAAGCACAAGGGCGCGCAGCACTGCAGCGCAAGGACACGGACTTGTTGGTCGCACCGCAATCCAATGCCATCTGTGGTGTTGAAATGCCCCAACGGGTATTTCATTAGCTCCTCATGAAAAAACGACACTAATTATTCCTATTGACTCCTCTAACAGGTCGTTATCAATATAGCACCTTCACAGGCAGGTGGAACTGCTGGACATAAGACATTGGTATTTGCCACCAGAGGGTTAAGCCTCTTCCTGACTCTCCCTGGCGCCAAGTGACAAAACACGAATCACAAATAAAAATAAATACCATGACCTGGATTTGCTTAGTTTGGCGTGTTTTTGTTCTCCGTCTCCAGGACCGCATGAAAAGCAGGATGGCAGGGTTTCACGCGCCTGTTGGACCTCACCAAACCTCACGCAGCCCAGTCCAGCCCCCTTCACAAGAGAGTGCCAGGTGCTGCGCTGACATCTCTATAATTAAGATTTCATTGTAGTCACAAAATGTACTGTGCGATAAAGCAGACTGGATGCACAGCTTCTATTTGCCAGTGAAAGAAAGAGAATGAAGAATACGTTTCTCTGCAAAAATTCTTTATACCGAAGGACGAATATGCCTCAATGTAAGATGCAAAAAAATTAGGTTTTTTTCCTTTACTATTTTAAAATTATGACTGTTTTCATTATTTTTGCTGTTTATTCTGCATTTATTTACAAGATATCTAAAAGTATGGCAAGATAAAACTAGCATAAAATTTCAGACACACAGTGGACACCTAGTGACAGTTCAACATCAGGGCCTGGTATTAATGTCCACTAGTAGGAAAACAATAGATGCAGTTAGTAAACCCGGTATCCAAGATCCTCAAATCTGGGGAAAACAGAAAATTGAAAATCACACTTTAAGGATCAAGTCAACCTTTCACTATTTATCTGCACATTTTCCAGCTTCATCAATAAAAACAAAGAAGTTTTACTTCCAAGAATGACTCTCTACAACGCTTAAGACCTAAGAAATTCTTTTTTGAGTCTTGTAACAGCAAATTTGTAGGGCTAGTACGGCATGATCAACTTTCTATCAATGCATTTCTACACGTTGGCGTAATTAATAGCATTTGTCTACCTATTATATTACTGCAATCTAGCTTTGGAAGAAAGCACCACAGTAATTGATGTAGAAACATTAATATGTGGCCACAGCAACCACAAGCTCGCTGCCGCAAAATGCCAAGAGTTTCGGCTCACAGAAAAGCGAGTCACAGCTTAGACTTACAAGTCACGGCACACATCGACCCCAGCCGGAAAGGAAAGGCCACTTCCACCAGCCCCGAGGCCGTGGACGGACAGAGGGCAGCCAGCCGTGCCGCACTGCTCCGTTCCGGGGACAGCCTGCAACGGGGAACACGGGGCACGGCACCGGCGGAAAAGGGTCCTGACAGTCCGAGGACAATGAAGAGGAACCCCAGCAGGATTAACGGATGTCGGGACTCAGAGCAGCTTTCAGAGCGATGGGGAGGGCCTGAGCAGGGGGATGGGGCAGACCAGGGAAGCGCCGCGGAGAGCCTGCGAGGGAAGTGCAGGCATCGCTGAGAACCTCCGACAACTTCCAAAGAAGCAGTGAGCCTGCTAAAAACAGCCGCGAAGACAGAGGCGGGACAGCAGGAGGGACAGGGAGGACTCGGTATGAACAGCGTTCAAACTGGAGAATGGACCTACTGAATTGGGAAAGATCAGTAAGATCGGGGAGGTCAGAAGGGAGATTTGTGATTAGAGATGAGGCAAAGCGACTGGGGGGAAAAAGCAGAGGTATTTGATGGCGAGAGGAGGCCAAGGGCAATGGGGAACGCCATCGGCAGTCCTCCCCAAGCCTGAGACCCTTTGAACACAAGGCATCCGCTTTTCTCTAACTGGGAGGCTCCGTGCGGCACAAGAAACCACTGCTTTCCTTTCTGTCGCTGGAAAAGGCACAAGCAATATGTTCGGTCTCCAGCATCCCGGGCTGATCTGTTTTGCCTATTCATATCGACAGAGAAGATTACATGGGTGAGAAAAATGGAAATACAGTATAAAGTGACTGACAGGAAACTCAAGTGAGCATTAACTACCCAGGAATTCAGGGAATGCTGGTAGATAATGAAAGAAATTAAAGGTATAATACAAGCCCAGTGCAACAAATGAGCCCCTTTAGAAACTAAGGATTCAAACATATTATTAGGAAGCAACCCTGAAGTCGTGTAAAAAACAGCAAGTTATTGTATGATTAAAAATGAATCTCTGTGACTCCGCAAGGAATCGCATATACCATGCAAAGCAACTGCAGTCATTTTAGGAAGACTGGGTTATTGATATTGGGTACAAATATGTTTGCATTGGCCAGAACCCATTCCTAATTAGCACAAAAATACTGCCTGCATCGGCCAGGAACCCTTCCAAACAAGTGCAAGCGTATGACATTCATGTGCTTCTCCATCAACGAGCTCAGGAGGCACCAGAGATCACGGAGGAAAACACAGCACCGTGTCCCTTGTGTTCCGTACGCTTCCAAATGCTATTTCTGTTAGAAAAAAACTACGTTACCTTGCAATAACAACCCAGGGAGCCAAACGGGTTATTCATTAACCGCCCAGCCGAGCGCTCCGTCAGCGCAGATTACTGAGCGCTAAATGAGTTCACGGTGGTCTTGGCCAAAAGCACGGGAGATGAGCGCGTGCGTTTCAGCCGCAGGACGATGGGCAAATACGGTTCACGCACGCCGCGCAGCGCTCCCCGCAGGCAGCCTGCCCTCGCTCGGGGGCGAGCTGTGTGCTCCGGGGCTGGCTCCAGGAGGGCAGCCGGCACGGAACGCTCCCCGCAGCCCCCCAGACCACCCGAAACAAGTGACTGAGGCCCCGAGGCCAATACCAAACGCAGCTTTGTTTCTCCGTGCTCCCACCGGTCCGGCTAGTATTTCTAGAAGGGTACGGCCTCTCGGCAAAACTCGGTGCTAAATGGTCCGTTTTACGGTGGTATCGCTTGTTAAACAGCTTCCAAGCAAATTACAGAGTGCCGGTATTGAAAAAGCGAGCGTTATCTCGGGATTCACCCTGCTACCCGTGTAAACGCTTCAGGGGTCTCCTTGGAGCCATGCCTGCAGGGAGCAGCGTGGGAGCGGGCGGCTCCGGGCTGGCACCGGCTCGCTCCCTCGTCCTGGGGGTTTGCTGGGCCCCGGCGGGTCACTGCTCCGGCAGCGCTGCCACGCGAGGCCGCTCGCTGCTGTGGCAGCAAAGCCAAAGTCTCGCTGTTCACCAGCCCACGGCAGATACAGCACCTCGTGGCTCCCAGGCCTGGGAACCGCGGCCACCCAACACCCACCGCTTGGCGCAGGGGTCTCTGAGGGAGGTGGCCATGCGGCTCCACCAAGGCCGAAGCTCACGGACCACCGTGTCCCCCCTCCCACAGCCGCTCGGATGAGGGGAGGAGGCGGGTGCCATGGTGGCCGGTGGCAGCGGCACCACCAAAAGCAAACCTGCACCGGCAGGTTCTGCCTGCGGAAAAGCTGGAGGAGCCGCAGCCCGGAACACAAGCAGCCACACTCCACCATGGACACAAGTTCACCCGTTCCCATGAACGCTGACTGCAGGCTTTCCAGGGCAGAACCATCACGTTAAATTTGTAAGGGAAAACTTTATATGCAGCTGGAATACAATCTCCCTGGCAAATAACCAAACTCTTCCAGCACACCGAGCCTAAAGTAGAGCAGAGCTGAAGCCGTTTGATCACAGTACCGTCTCATCTAGGCTGAAAGGACTGCTAATTAGAGCCCTACCAGGCACGACGGGAAGATACTGTTTTTATCCCAGTTCCTTGGATGTGTCACCGGCACAAACCCGAGACCTGTCTCCTGCGGCAGACGTGCATTTCAGAAGCCAACGCCGAGGTTTTGACGCAGGAAGACCCTGCAAGGAAAGGCTGTTGTAGCAAAGAAAATAAGTCTCTGCCCTCACAGCAGCAATCCTGGTTCCTCTCCCGCCTGCCGGGTGAAAAATTCCTCCTGGGGCACACGTGAGGAAGGACCGGTGCTCTTGGAGCCCTCTGCCCAGGCTACGTGCACGTGGACAAGCAGAGAGCCAAGAGCTCTGGTAGGTATTTCAGCATTACTGATGGTCTGGATTAGCTTTGCTGATTATATAGTGAAGGAAAGATGAGATTTTTCCAATTTTCATACCTTCTATTAGTATTTTTGGTCACGGATGGAAACAAAAATTGCGAAAAGAAGCAACCTTGGGTGGAGGAAGAGTAAAGCTGATACACAAACTCTTCAGGAATGGCATATAAATTAACTGAGTGCTAAATATGACATTAAATCCACGAGGCCATGATGATCTGAGCACTGTCCCTCCAGACACGAGCGGCAGGGTGTCCCCAGCCACCTCCCCAGCACGCCCCATCTTCACCCCAGCCTGGTCTCCTGGGCTAGCCTGACCCCAGCTCCACCTCGCCAGGCAGAGAAGGCTTCATGGGCACGGCAGAAGATCCTGAGCTAATTTTCCATGCCAAATAATTTAAGCTGAGCCTAAAGTGCCTGTGATCACACACCAGTGCTACACAAAGGTAAGTTTGTCTGTGACATCCCCCTGACTTGCCCGGTCTCTGGGAGCACATGGGATGGAGCAAACAGGACTCGCAGGGACAGGACCCGCTTGGAGGCACCATGCTGGCACTGCCGCACGCTGTGGAAATGAGCAGAAGTCACACTGGTGGTGAAAGAGGAGGAACGAGAGGAGGAGTGGACTGAACGGGCTGGAGCTGTGACGCTGCGGCACTTCACGCCTCTGCCAGCTCAGGCGTGCAGCCGCCCGGCTGGCTTTACAGGATAATCACCGCTTCTCGTGCCGCAGCACCCGTAATTATTTTTCTTCATCTCTCCCTGCTCTTTATCCCAGAATAGAACAAGAGCATCAGGAAGGTCATTTGAGCCATTTAGTTCCGGGACGGTTCCATCATAATGACAAAGTTTGATTTCTCCAGTGGCACGGGGGACAAAGAGGGAACCAAACCTCCCCCCAGTCACCCCCTGGCTTCGCAAGGCCAGCTCCCCTCCGCACCGCCCGCCGCCAGCCCTCCTCCTGCGCCGGGCTGGGCTCACCCAGGGGGTTCCGCACACCAGGAATGGGGGACACCCGCTCAGCTGGCAGAAATGCAGGACGTGCTGTGGCTGGGTTGTAGCCCACATCCCGCAGGATCACGCCTTGGGAACGGCGCACCCAACGCTTGCACTAACTAATGGGCTTTACATTTCCAACACAAAATGCTTGTGGAAAAGGCTTCTATAGAAGTGTGTGTACACACACACCTCATATACATACATACGTACATCCACGTGTGTGTATATGCCTGAAAGGACCGATCAGGCGGTGGACAGAAAGACTCCTCACTGTTCATCCTTCCCCTTCCTTCTCTTCAACCGAGGAGGGAGCGCGATCCCACCGCCGCAGACAGGCAGGGCCGCGTCTGGGGGCACAAGCGACCTGCAAAATAAGCCGGTGCCGGAGGAGACGCTGCTCGGAAGGAAACGTGTCTCCCGGCTGCTGGGCACTGCAGCAGCCGGGCACCACACCGGGGCCAGCGCCGCTGACAGACCTCGTCGCAAGCAGCCCCCGGCTTCATCCCTGAGGACTGCCCAGGGACCACCCTCCCCAGCCCCGGGCCACCGTCCCAGCCCCGGGCCAAGGGCTTCCTCGCGCGGGCCGGCAAGCGTGGGAGAGGCGCGGGTGGCCCCAGGGAGGGCTCAGGTGCCAGCGGCACAGGCAGAAAGCCCAGGCAGGGCATCCTGCTGTTCAGCGTCGCTCCTCTTCTCCAGGAATCCAAAACCCAACAACCAGTTTCTAATGGGCCAAGCAGGTAAACATTTTACCCAGATGGTGAAAATTACCATTAAAATGCACTACGATGCTCCATCCTTGAAGGCATGGCATTTTGCATTAGAAAATAAATCTAATTAAATTCCAAATTCAGCTTCCATCCTTTATCACGCTGACAGATTGGATGTGTACTCTAGCCTTTAGTTGTTTTGTTGGTTTTTTCCCTCTACTTCTACAGCTTAGAAATTTTTATTTCAAGTAACTAAAATTGATTTACCAAAAAAAAACCCCCTAGTCTTTATAGCACGTTTATAGTAGCATAACATTAGCAACAAACATCTGCTAAATGTTACTTACTGTTTTTGCAACATATGTTATAAATGATAAATGGATGGCTTTAGGTGCCTTATATTTAGGTTGCATTGTGCTCAGGGCTAGGCTGCGACTGCTAAAAACCCTACAGCGAACAGAAAGCACCTTAGTAAAGCGAAACAGATTTAGACAAATTTATTCCAACGAAAATGGCAAGGTTGGCTATAGCAAAACATCGAACTCATTTCCTCAGTTTAATTGCCTTTTTTTACAGTGCGTAGGGAGGTGGCAAAGTCTCTCTTCTTCTGGAGCGTTTTCAAAACTGACCTTGACAGTACTTTTCTGTACAGCAAGACCTCCTTTGCATTTTAATTTTAAAAGGTAAAAAGAATAAATAATTACACAAGATGAAACGTTTGACCCCCAAACGAAGTTCTGCTTCCTCTGCTGAAGAACGTGGATTCCGAGTAAAATCGCAAACAGGTATTTTCGGGTAAAAATTCCGAGTGGGTATTTTACTCTGAAACGCTGCTGAACCTGCAGCCCCCGCTCCCTGCACGGCCGGCACAGCGCCGCACACCCGCCGCGCAGGAGGTGACCCCGGGCCTGCCCCGCGCGCACCCGCTGCAGCACCCACGGGTGCCGCAGCACCCGGCGGCAGCGCCCGCCCTCGCAGAGCCCACCTGCCCCGACTGCCCGCACACCACCCCGCAGCCGCCTCCGGCTCCCCCTGCATCCCTCGGGCTGGATGCTGACCCCGTGGTGCTCCTCCGCCCCTGCTGACAAGAAGGCTCGCTAGATGCTGGCGTCACTGGGTGGCATCGGCAAAGCGAGCCGTGCCGGAGCCCTCGCAGTGCTGCAGAGGCAACGCTCTGCCTTTCACTGCGGCTCAGAGACAGCTTTCTGTCAAAACGGGTATGGATAGAAAACGCTCTCATAAAAAAAAAACAGAATCTTAAAAAATGTTTCAAGTTTTCCCGAAAACTAGGCTGAACACAAAGTTTGAGGCAACTTTGTCATTTCCATTTCAAATTGAAAGCTGATGGTGTATTTTGCTCAGCACAACAGAAAAGCTGGGATTTGTCAGCCTCGGTTCACTTCCATCCATGGGAAAAATGTTCATGTTTTATGTAGGTACCGTATGTTTTGGCTCTGCAGTGGGTAAGGTTTGCTGAGCAATGCCAGTTTAAATACAATTAAGGAATTCTCACAGGAGGATGCGGAAACCTTCAGTAATCAGAAATAAAATCCAGCCAGTGAAGAAATACTCTGTTTCCAGGACGAAACGTATTACTCCTATAGTCAGCCAGCTCTAATCCCCCAAGTTTTAGGAGAAGGCAGCTACTAACTTCAGATGGACCAGAAGTCCACAAGGGACTCTGGCGACGAAGCAGAAAGCATGAGGCAGGAGAAAAGAAGGAAACGTTTAAAAAGTTTGTAATAAAATTGGGGATGTAGAAGATCAAGAACCACCTCAAAAATTAAATTAAAAGGTACCTGAAAGAGATGGATCTTTAAAAGTCTAAGAAAGTAATTTAATTAGGAATTTGTTCAATGTAGGATTTTTTTTCCCTTTAGAAGGTTGCACGCCTAGCCTCAAGGGACCCCAGTTCATCGTTTCATGTCCTTAACCGTAACTCCAGATCAATGCTTTTTACGCACCCAGCAAGAGAGTTTCTATGTTACCGCAGAAATCCTCCCGTAACCATTTTCTGCTAAAAGTCACTCAGCAGAGCAGCCACACCAGCCGCCCCTCTGAAATCTGCTCCCAGCCTGTCCGGGCGCCGCTGCCCGGGCACGGCCGCTCGGCTCTCGGGCTGGCCGCCACCGACAGCACACCAACGCCCGGGGCTGGGGCTGCGCACGCGCAGAGCCCTCATTGTTAGGGAAAGCAAGCTAAGAATTAAAAATGCACTAATCCAAGTTTTGTTATGCAAGGACACCTTTGTATTTTAATGTTAGCCAGAACACCAGGAACACCTAACACGTGGGAATGAAAACCGCCGAAGCCCGCAGCGCTCCCCGTCCCCTTCGGGGCTCTCCGCAGGAGGCAGCAGCAGGGCAGCGGCGTTGGCCACGCTCCGCAGAACCGTCACCGGCTGCAGACACTGGGACGGCACGGTGGCTTGCTCCTTCATTACAGCCTTCCTCATCAGACCTGCCACCTCATAAAAAATGGATATTGCAGCATTCCTCAGCCTCCACGCTTGCGAAGAAAACCTGCGCTGCACCCTCAAGCTGTATCTGAACTGTAAAATATTTAAGCCCATCCAGCAACGCTCCATGAATTCTGAAATCACAGGCATGCCAGTAGGGTTTGCAGCTAAGCTTACGCAAAACCATATTTAAGTGGCAGGAGGATGTGTCTTAAGACCTGCCAGAGAGCAGGTGCTTGCCGGGATTTCTGTCCCAAGGACACCACCGACACCCTTTTCCTGCGGACACGCGAGAGGTCCCACCAACCGGTAGGACCAGAACCGGTGGTTGTTATGGCAGCCTCTTCCACGGCAGTGCTCTTGGTCATTGTTTTTCTTGGCAGCCCCTCCAGCATGACCTGGGACGGAAAAGGCTTCAAGAGAGAAGGGGAAAGACCAACATCACACGGCTCGCGGTGCCTGGGCAAAAATTTCCAGAGGGACCTGTGAGCCAGTGCCTTCTCCCGTCCCCCTGGGTACAGGCAGCAGGAAGCTTTTCTGGGGTTCCCTTACAAAGACGCCTAGGAAAATAACTAATGCCAGTTTCTACTGCTCTGTGGGGATGCAATTCTGCCAACCAAACTGAATTGCCTAACTTGAAATTTGCAGAAAGCACGGCAAGCGAAGGCAGCGGCGCGGGCCCCTTCGTCTGCACGCAGGCTCCGTGCTGCACGAGCGCAGTTAAAGCTTTGCACTCTACGTGCCAATAAAACGTACATTAAACGGATTAAGAGCAGGATGAGCTGTGGCTTTCTGGCACAGTTTTTAAAGCACTAACCATTTTTCAGTCCTGTCTCATGTAACAAGGACAGATTTTTCACATTTATGCCACAGTAATAGTTTCATTCAGTGACCCGAACTTGCAGCGTAATAAATACACGTTTCCTATCAGAAATAAAGTCTGCTTATTTTCATGAACTTAGCTCACCCTGTGGTTCTGATCGTACAAGGGAAACCATGAAATGAGGGGTTTATTCTTTAAATCATTTCAAGCCACTATTTAAACAAAAGTTGCACAGGGACAAAGCCACCTTTGAGGGTCTGATACTACAAACCGCTTCAGATCCGCAGGTCTCCACCTCACCTTCGTCCTGAGGATGAGCACAAGCCTAAACCTTCTGTCTTCTTTCAACAGGAACCTTCTTTGAGTCAGTTCACAGAATTTAAAGGATGCACAGGATTCGTGCTGCCCTCCTGCACAGGAACGTATTTTGCTCCAAAACCACACTACCCTTCATGTTATAGCTTCTTCTCTGCGGTAATCACTTCGAAGTTGCTAAATTATTCACCATTCAGAAAATACATTTCCATTGCCTAGAGTTGGCAATCGAAAATGACTTACAGAAATAGGTCATCTTCATCCCATAGAAGAATTAACATACATTTCATGTGCTTCCCTCCCCCCCCGTTTCCATTTTCAAGCTCTGCTCCATGTGAGGATGGGCCAGATTTAAACCGTCTGCATTTTTCATGCTGCTCCATCACACCAAACCCACAGACTTCACAGTGTGCCCCAACTTTACATTTTTAATACGCTGCGCCCAGCAACAAAATTAATAGACTGACTTTGGCCTGGTATTCCCACAGATCATGAGCAACGCTTTAACAATAATTGCAAAGGATACAGCCCAAGTTTTCCAAAGCCGCTACCTCGGCTTGAGAAACCTCCCTCCCACCTGGGGCCCAACCATCACCACCCTCGGCCTCGAGGCTTCTTCATCTGCCTTGGAGGGGGGAGCGGGTCGTGGTTTCCTTTCCTTTTCTTTACCTATATACCTCAAAAATAAACAGATTTTAACATGACATTTAAAAAAAAAAAAAAGAAAACTTCTGCTGGCTCATTTAATTTGCTGTTTTTACACATTTCCAAATTAAACGCGATTTGCTAAGGCCTGTTCCCCAGCAAGCTGTTAGCCATAATATGCCCGGGCTGCTGTCTATTGGGTCCACATCAATTTTTGCTCGCTGGGAAGCACAGAACAAGGGCCCTGTTCAAGCTTTCTGTGCCTGCTATGCCTCGCGCAGGCGGAGGCGGCACTTGCCAGCATCTGATTACATGGAAATCATACTGGTATCTCCAGCCTCCAGGAAACGGGAATCAGCCAAGAGGCAACAAGCGGGACACGAAACCGAAGTACGAAGCAAGAAATCTTTAACATACCGTCACCAGAACTGATGATAAAGAGCAAAATCAGGGTCTCAGCCCGCAGCACGCAGTCAGGGGAGTAAAGGCAGCCCAGTCTGGCGGGTGCACAGAAGGACGTCAGGGACCACAGCACCACGCAGGCGCTACCGAGGACCCGGCCAGCCACCAGCCCTCTGCCCTATTCCTGGCTCCGACGCTGACCCAAAGCGACCCGAATGGACTCTCGCTTTGTGCCGCTTGTTGAAAAGCCCATTCTGCAGCGCAGCGCGCACGTCGTACGCACAGGAGCTACCACTGAGGGGTCTTCTCCTCAAAGACACTGTGCAAGGCTGTCGGAGCAGAATTGCACGCGGACCGGACAGCTTGCGGCTTGCAGGCCAGTGCCTGCAGCTCCCAGATGGATAAAGAGCAGAAGTAATGAGGAGAGGTCCATGAACCGTTGTCTGGGAATTCTATTCCCAATGGCAGTGGTAGGGCTCGGGGATGGTATTTTGGCCCAGCAGAATCTACAGGATTTCCGACTTACTATAATGAGACAACGATTTTCCTGGCAAAGCTCTGGAAGGCGCCCATCTCACGGCACCAGGAAACACACGCCGTGTGTTCAGTTCTGTTAAGCACCGGGGATCTGCCTTAAGCCAGACTCCCAGTTCCACAAGTTACCGCTGGCGGCTTTCAGCAGGGTCCGCAGGCGCAAGACTGGCAGAGAACCGACGGCAGAACCAGGTCCTGCAGGAAAGACCCCGTGCCATGGGATCCTGTTTGTCTGTGGTTCACACCAAGTAAGAGAGATGCTGATCACGGAATAAAACCTGCCCTGCCATACGCAGCGGATTAATTACCGCATCGTTTTGTTCCCACAGCAGGTCGAAGCGATCATTACCTACTCAGGAAAACAAGTGCTAATAATAGTATTGCTCACAATCTTATTCCAGCATTCAATTCAAACCAATTGTTCAGCTCAATAGCAAACAGCTTACACTAATTCCTACTAACTTTTAATACTTGGGTATTGAGAAATACCGAGTTCACGCTGAAATGGCACAAATTCTAATACACAGCAGGATTAACTCTTCATGCATTAAACTTAATTACGTGCAGTCAGGTGGCACTTGATATTCCTTCTTCCTTTGCTAAACCCAACAACACACGTTTAATGATGTCGGTGCGCATACGCTGATGGAGCTAATTAGGACTCCTGTAGGGCCGAGCTCGACTCTTTCAGTGTTGTCTAAACTGAAAACAAAATGTTCTAGAAGCCATACTGCGCAGCACAGACTCTGTGCTGACAACTTGCTCCTGTGAATCTGCAACAATCCAACAACGTTTGCTGGGAAAAACGAAAATATCTCAAAAGATAAATAATGAACACCCCATTTCCTGGGCTTTCACAGTGTTTCACCGTTGACTTCAGTTTCAAGAGGATCAAACAAGGAGCCAAATCGAAACCTCGCTTACATACTTTGAAATGGATTATGCTAAAGGCTAAATAAAAGAAAAGCTTAATTTAAAAATACA
The DNA here is from genome assembly GCA_008921705.1 of Burhinus oedicnemus. Classification (NCBI taxonomy): domain Eukaryota; kingdom Metazoa; phylum Chordata; class Aves; order Charadriiformes; family Burhinidae; genus Burhinus; species Burhinus oedicnemus. Next base: position 96,715 of record VFFE01006818.1, on the reverse strand, counting down.
AGCAATAAACAAAATAAATTCCTCCATCTGCGACTTGGTATCAAATGTGAGAAGAGCACGCTGCTCAATCAGCTTAGACGTTAACTGGCCACTAACCTAATCGTACCGTATCTTACCATGCTCTTTAAACCCAAGACGGTAAGTGTTGGCGCGCGTTAGCTGGCCGTGCTACGGTACAAGCTTTAAGCTTTCCAATATAAGCCAAGGGAACAGAAGTCAGCCAAGGAAGAACGACAGTGGGGGGACACGGGGGAAAGGCCGGACCATGTCTCACTCTGGAGGCTGTGGTCCTACATAACCTTTTCTCAGCGGCACCGCGGGTGTCAAGTTGCCACCTTTTCATGTCCCTCCACTAGTTTGCAGGCAGGTATTTTCAACCCAGATCAGTTCCCTGAACCAGTTCAGACGGCTTTCCCACAAATACCACAGGTTGCCCAAGGAGGTGGTGGACTCCATCCTTGGGGATATTCAACAGCCATCTGGACATGTCCTGGGTAGCTGGCTCTGGGCAACCTTGCTTGAGCAGGGGCTTGGATAAGATGACCTCTAGAGGTCCCTTCCAACCTCAACTAGTCTGTGATTCCGTGGTCACCACGACAGAAAGCTAACAGGAAAGTACAGTGGGAACCACCACGCAGATGAAGTCATTGGATATGGGTTTAAGGAAACAGAGACTGAAATGACTGGCCTAATGACCAGCTCCTGCTTCCACCATGTCCCTACACAATTGCTCTACGGTGTCCCAGCACGCTCCTGCACCGACTGCTTAAGACCCCCATCCAGAACAATGCTGCTTATCTTCATACTGATGTTAACACTCCACACAGCGTTTCCACGGGTGCTCCTAGACCTTCCGTGGGCTCTCCTGCCCACCCAGCGGATGCAGGAGCAGCGCCAGCAGCCCCCGGAGCAGGCAGGGCTGGACATGCACGGGCACGCTGCTGCCGCACGGATGGCGCGGTCCCATCCAGGCACAGGGGACAGCAGGCGAGCGGACGGCGTGCTCGCGCAGCGGCAGGAGCAGCGGTGCCGCCGGCACTCCTGAAGGTTCACCAGAGGCTTCTGCAGAGGCTGGCGCGCCTGCCTGGCCCGGGAGCTCACCAGAACCACCATCTGCGAGGCTGAAGCCACTAAAAAAAGCAAGGCGGGATATTTGCACATCCTCAAGAGCCGGTGAAGTTGTTTGTTACAACACTGTTCTGTAGGATTATGGTACTAAAAATGCACGTTTGGGAACTAGGAAATCCTGCTTTCTGAGAAAGGGCTGACCTGTTTTAAGACTCTCTGAAAGGAAATGCTGCAAACCGTTACCTTTGTATCAAGACATTACTGATTAAAGGTACAAATCCAAACTCAGGGTTTTCTCCTGCCATTTCCAAAAAGAGTGACAATATTCAGCAATACACTACAAATATTTTTCTGCAACTTTTAAATAACATCTTTGTTCAGTCTGCTCATTAGTGGTGTTTTAGTATGAGCTATCGGACGTGTCAGAGCAAAAAACAAACTGGAAGAGAACTGCTAGTATCAGAAAAGGCCAAGTTTCAGAGTCTTTTTCTTCAAACAGAGTAACGTTTTTGCACTCCCATCACCCACTCTCCTCTCGGAGAGGCTTCGTAAGGAGCCACACGAGGGCCACTCACCCAGTCCTCAATTAGAGTGCCATTTTCCAGGCTTTTATGAACATCAACCCTAATGCAAGTGGAGACCTGAGGAGTTGTGGGGAGAGGGCCCCGCACTCCCCGAAGAGCTGCTGCACGAACACCGCCGGCAGCGTCGCGTGTCCGGCCCGCGGCTGCAGCACCACGGTGCCGGGGGCACAACCAGGAACGCGTTTTCCAGCAGGAAACCCGGTTTCTAACGAGCTTTGCCGCACGCCGTGCAGGTGGACGCGCGTGGCCTGACCCACCACCAGGACAAAGCCCAGCGACGGCGCAGGCGCGGAGGCTCCGGCGGCAGCTGCGTGGCCCCAGGAGCCCGCGGGGACGGCAGCGCTGCCGAGCAGAGGGCGAGACGTGCCGGCGGAGCAGAGCAGGGACCCCGTTCCCGCCCCGCTCCCGCTGACGGTGACGAGGGCTACGGCAGAGGTCGCAGAGCGCGCAGGGGCTGCCCCAGCGGCTGCACGGCGGACTGGATGCTGGCCACGGCCCCGACTCCCCACTTCTGTAGGGGGAGAGAAGAGAGAAGACTTCTGTGGTCTTCTTCGGCCAGCCGTGCCTGCTTCTCCTGGCAGCTGACCTGCCTTCCAGCACTTGTGCCAACAGGATTTTATTTTTTCCCAAAAAACTCATTGCCTACAAAAAAATCTATTTTGATAGCACTGAAGAGAAAGATAAAAAAAACCCTCTCCTGTAATTCTGAAGGGTAAATCCCAGAAGCCCTCCCACCAGCTGATTTGAACATCCCAGCGGTGTTATCCTGTGGGATCCCCAGACCTTGGCGAGATGACACAGACCTGCTCAAGGCCAGGGTGCCCCATCGGCTACCTCACCTAGTGTGTGTGTGTGTGTGTGTGCACGCGCGTGTGTGCACGCACATCCTCACGGAGTGGGACAGCAGCTGATTCTCTTGAGGTCAGTGAGTAAAGGATTTGTTGCTGAAATTCCAATTTTTTAAATTTTGCCCGGTCTTTTCTTCAGCGAAGGTTCAGGAACCGGGGATCGGCATTGTTTTGGAAACGCCACAGAACAGCTCCAGCTGGCAGCTCTGCCCGGCGCAGAGCAACCCTCTCGTGGAGGTCCTGCACTTTCCGAATCGGACTGCCAGGCTCCCTTCTGCCCCTCCCACCACAGCGCTATTCCCGAAAGGGCAGGCGGAGATGAAGGGCAGGCAGCACGGTGCTGCCCCCCAGCCAGGCCACCCCCCTGCCTTCGCACCCCTCTCCCTCCCCACGGCGGGGCGGGAGAGACGGGGACCTGCGACGGCGCTGCCCCGCTCACGTCCGATGGAGATCCCTCTCCGTTCAGAAAACGCGGCTGCTATTTTCGGATCTCCAGACTCCCACTTCACATGTCAGCAAATCTACATCTCAAAAATACATCCACTCTTTCCCTCGCACGCACGGAGCGTTCTGGGCAGTGGGAAGGAAACTGTGCTTACTCACTGCAGCACCCGGCGAGCAGGCGGCTAACGGCACGGCTTTCACTTGTGCAGAGGCTCCGCAAGCCCCGGTGCCGGGGGTGAGCGCCGGGGACGCCCGGCATCCCCCCAGAAGTAGGTCACCACGCACCTTCTTCCGCCCCCGCCGCCGGCACCGAGTCTGCCGGCTGCCTTCTGCTCCGGCTACAGACCTCGCTGCCGGGATACCAGCGAGCCTTCCTCCGAGCGGCAAACGTGAATCAGGTTTCCCAAAAGATGGTGCCTCCTGCCAGTACAGAGGCATTTCCATCGTCTCCCACGCAGGCACAAGAAGAGCTTCAAAACCAAATCCTTTTAACAAGCATCTCACTTGTAATTATTTCTACATTATTGTTAAAGAACCGACTGCAAATCCTCTAGGTCAGTCTCATTAGGTATTGCCCAGAATGTGACTTCAGACTGCAAAAATTCATGCCTGCTAAGAAGTCACCAGCCTTCTCTTTCTGGAAAGCCTAAATTCTGTGTTTCTGCCATCTCTCAAAGCAGAGAATTCATGCCAAGTGAAATCATCAGATGGCATGACCGCAGAATCACACACAAAAGGAAAATACAGGCTTAGCCAGATCCCAGTGTTAAACCGTCCCCTCTCCTCTTCCCCATGCCCCTACCTGTACTTCATTCCCCCTCTCCTGTTTTATTTCACTTAAAAATTCACATTTCTTTCCTCCCACTCAAACGCTGTAACAAACCGGCACTCAGCTCCTGCGGGAAACTCACTGATCAAGATGTATTTATTCCTGTAAAATCCTTTCCACTTCTCTACCCCAGCAAGAGAAAGTTGGACAAGATCATTTGAAAGTTTGAGAGAAGTAACTACGGTGCTCTTAGAGAAACGGCTCTGTCACAGTAGGTGACGCTTGTTTCCAACACTACTGCAAATACAGCTGGTCAAAGTATTCATTATTAAATTAGCCCCTTTCTTGTCTAACACTTATTTAAGACTCACTCCTGCTTACCAGGAATGTACCCACCGGGCTAGCGACGGCTGGTCTGGCGCTGCCCGTGCCCAGCGCTGCCGCGAGCAACGCTCCGTGAGCCGCAGGAGACAAAGGCGGACCTCGCACAGGGAAGAACAGCTTTTTCCTGGAGGACAAAGTCTCGGTGTGGGTCCTTCACGACGGAGACCTGCTCCACGTGGCAGGTAATGCTCCGTCTCGCTACAAGCCCCGAGCCGCCCCGCACATTTTAAGAGGTACCAGGGCAGCGCAGAGCTACAGCAGCACTGACCGGCCCCGCGTCTCCCTCCGGAGCAGACTCCGGCAGACACCGAGGCCACGGCACGCCTGCTCCCCGTGCAGGGCCTGCTGGCGAGCGCAGGACAGCCGTCACCGCTGTCTGTAAAACCAAGTCGCGGGTATTCCAGCATCTCAGAGCAAGTCTGGTAGAATGAAATGTCCTACAAATATCAATCAACTGGAAATACGGATGCTCTTAATGCCCAGAATGTACATGCGACTATATATTATTACTTAATATAGATATGAATATTCACATGAAAGTACCACTGGCTATTCTGAAACTGTGACTCCAACAAACATGCAGATACCCACTACATCTTGACTTACCCCTCACACAGTAGGATCATAAAATCCCGGTATTCAATACAGCTTTTCAGCCAAATAAATACTGGTGCAACAATGCTGGACCGTTTCTGAGGCCTGACAAAATGTACCTGTATACAAGTGGACATCCATATAGTCTTGATTAAAATTGATCAAACAAATCATAGTAAATAGAGTTTTGCAATTTTTTTTTCCCAGAGGGGAAAAAAAAAAGAACTATTTGGGTTGCAGGCCAAAGTGACCTTTTAATTAAGAGCATGAGGTCTATATGCTGCAGCTTTGTGTACGAGTGCGTCTTGTGCCTTACACCGGAGAGACCATGAACTGCAGAGGGTTCCTGGGCCACTTCGCGCTGGTCTTCAGGGACGTGGCAAGGAGGACTCTGCCCAGACAGATCACGCTCTGCAACACACTTCCTTCAGATGGTCTCTACAGTTTTCAGGAGAGGTCATCTCACTCATACATTTCATATGAACTCAATAGAATCACAGAATCAGAATCACCGGGCTTGGCAGGGACCTCCGGAGATCATCCACTCCAACCTCCCTGTCAGAGCAGGGTCACCTAGAAAGCTGGAGAACACCAGAAGGACTCCTCAAAGCGTAATTCATTTTCTACCACATGGCTACTATTTGATGACTTTTCTCTACTTTCCCTCTTTAATACGGCAGCACAATTGCTTAGAGGTGGAAGAAGTCATTAACGCAAACTGTCACGAAGTTCCCCCTGTGCCGCTGCACTGGGAATGGGAGCAGGGACGTGTCTGTCCCCTGCACAGCCTGTACGGGGATGACCCAGCCCTGATCTCCAGGTACCCACGCTCCTGGTCTCAGGAGCATCTTTACATGGAAAAGAGTGATGGAAACACGGGTGGGGACTCGTCAGGTCATTTTCAGCCCTTGGGAAGCGCTGTGCTTCGCAGGACGGTTCAGACAAGACGTCCCACTCCTGTCCCCGCTGCCCGCAGTTCGCTTCTGCGGCTCCTCAGCAGAAACGCACCCACGTCGGGACGCGCCCACCCCTCCCTGCCCTCCCCTCACATCTTCTCCACTTAACTACAAGACTTTTGGCCAACCCTTGCTGTTCCCCCTTTGGAACGTGACTCGCACCAGCAGTGCCATCCACGACAGGAGGAAACTGAAAAATCCTCAGTGTCCAGAGAAACGCTGCCCCGCGCGCCAGGCAGCGACGGCAGCCCTGCTGGGAGAGATCACCACCAGCAGCACGAGGCCAACCAAGGGGCAGCACACCTCTCCGTTCCGGAGCTGGAAACGAGCCCGTTCACCAAGTGGTGAAACCCGGGACGACCCCCCCGAGCAGCGGGGCCACTGCGATGTATTTGGGTTTACCAGGCAGGGTGCCCCGCCAGGGGACGAGCAAAGCAGCGAGGGTGGCTGTCACCGCCCCGGAGTGCGGCAGGACAGTGCACAGCGGGACGCTATGTCAGCTGCCTCGACAGCCGGGGGCTGCGTGTGGAGGAGACGCCCGGGGTCGCCGTGGCCAGGTGGGAGCGCTGCCGGTGACCGCCCTGGCCAGGGGCAGAGGGGAGGCACCCACCGCCGCGGGGCTGGGCACCGGGAGCCCCGCTCCCCCGCCGCAGCCCAGCCCTCCCGCCATGCCCCGGGAGCAGAGGGGCAACGGCAGGCTGAAATGGAGATGTATTAGGGAAAAAACCACCATCAGCGTAACGATGACAAACAAGAGAAAATCGTGCCATCTGGAGCTGTCGGGCTTCCCGGTTAAATGTCACGGCGATTTATCTTCCAGATAATCTATCTGCTGAGGCACCGGATTTAAAGCAATTCCTCCTTAAATTAGGATATTGTTCCTATGTAGCGGCTACACACTAACAACCTGTACATTGCAATGTAAAATATCCACGGAAACAAGGAAAGACGGGGAAGGAAAGCCGTACAGCTGCGCGGTGCTCCAGCGGCTGAGGTCCCTGTCCTGCCGCAGCCTGACTCGTTAGAACAGACCAGAGCGACTGACCACACCAGCGCTGTAAAGCCCGGGATTTTCACCGCCACCCCAGCAGCCGCCAGCCCCGGTGAGCGGAGGCAGGGACCCTGCTTGCCTGCCGGGACACCGCACAGCCCCGCCACACGGAGACTCACGCTCAAAAATAGGAAAAAAACCCAAACCCGGCACAGAACTAATGCCAAAAGCACCCACGAAGCAATAATCCCCTGTGAAGTGTCCCAAACGTGACCTTGAAATATACAGTCAAAGCACCAATGAAGTCGCGCTTTCGCTCAAACTTCTGCAATTTCCCCCCCAGGAAAAAGGGTGGGGTTCATCCCTAAAAAAGACACCGGGGGCTACTTCTACCGTTAAAATCTTCCCCACCGAGGGAAGGTGACGCACCGTGTGGCCCTCTCACCAGTTTGTACCACTGCCACAAATGCTCCTCCATCTCCTTGTACTCCGTCTTGTCTCCCTGTGGCTGGACCACGTCTTCTGTGGGGCATCTCATGCAACCGCTGCACTATGAACAGCATTGAAAATAGATTATTTAGATTATTCCTTAATTATCAAATTCAAAAAAATCCTGACAAACGGTATAGTCAATTGAATAAAATCAAAACCTTTCCTGTCTCTCAGCCTCTGTTTTCATACCTGACATCCTGAGCACTTTCCAGTTAGATTTAATGAATGGAAAGTGCTCTCTCCCTATTCCCTAAAGGCAAATACTACTTTCCGCCCTCCTGGGGAAAAAAATTGCTCAAAATCTGCTTTCTTTCAATTGAGAAATAGAGAGAGAAGGACTAAATGTTCCCTAAAGTAGCTTAATAGTATCCAGAAATATCCAAAAAGCCATCATAATGGATATATATCTCTCCATATAATGGAGAATATATATATATATTCACAGCATAATTGATCGCTGGGAGGAGAGAACTCATTGCCAGAGGAGGGGCCAAGGCTCCTGCTCGTGCTCTGCGTGGAGTGCCACTGTCTGCGGGAGCCCGTACACGTACAGCCCGGCCGGAAAAGCTGTGGGAACACAACCTGGCTGGCCGCTTCCAGCTTTAGAATCATTGCCTTACCACAGGCTCCTTTCAGCACAAAGATACCCGTGGGGCCGTGGGGAAAAAAATGTGGAAAAAAAGAAGTTCTACATTTCCAAAAATTCCATATTTTTTCTTGCCTTTTACCTCCTCTTAGTGTGCTGCTTTTCCATGAGGTATTTCAAGCCGTCGGCTCTCGGGGTAGCACTGCACTTATCCGAGCACAGAACGAAACCCGTCACGCGACTCGCGCTGGTAATCACAACAAACCACGGGAGTCTGAATGAATCCTGCTTTTCCCCTTCTCTTCACCACTCACTACGCTTTACCATTCACGATCCACCTGCACAATTAAAAATTTCAAAAAAGTGAGAAGAAATTCTAAAAGAAACAGAAACGTTGTATTAAATCAGATTTTGGTCTCGGCATTCCTCCGAACATAGGAGGAAGTTATTGCTGTGAATGTTTTCTTCCCTTTTACGGGAAGGCAAAACACTCGGCACAGGAAATGTCCAGCCCGTTTGGCAATGCCGAAACTGCACGCGCTTGCACTTGAACCACACCGGCCCCGCAAGAGCCGGTCTCACCCAGACCGGAGAAGTACAGACGTCACCCAGCACCCCGGCGAAGCAGCACTTCAGCCCTTTGGCTTCTGATGCAACATGGATGTCTCCGCTACCTGCTGGGAATTTCTATAGAGCATCTCTAAGGGTAACAGAACTAAGTACTGGCACTGAATCATCTCCAGACAGGAAGCTCTCCCCAAAAAGGCAGTTCCCAGCCACTTCAAGTAACCGAAGGCATATATGTAGGCATTTTTTTTTCTTTTTAAAACTGCCGTGTTAGTTACCGGCTGACTTCACCAACTCTGGAAAGAGTGGGGGAGCGTTGCCGCCGCTCCTGCCGCACGCCCAGCGGGATGCAGCGCCCAGCTGACACCCGGCAGCCAACGCCTCAGCGCGTCCCCGTCCGCAGGCGCGGTGCAGACCTGCTGGCTTCGAGCCCTCTCTTGGAGAAGGGCTAGCCCGGGCTCCGCACCCACGTGTGCGCCCAAGGACCCACGCGCTCACCAAGTGCCCGGAGACTCGGGTTCAGAAGCTTTATACAGCTCTGTATCTGCCCTTTTTTCTTTTTTTTTAATAAGTATGTAATTTACAATATTGAACAAAATATGGAATAAATACCACTTGTCACTACCCAATGCTACAGCTTCCCTTAAGCCTGTAATTATTTACAAAAGCCTTTTACTACTGTACAGATCTCCCACAGATTCCTCCCTAAGTAAGACTGTCATCTGAGCAGACGTGAATTTATTATAACTTATTTATCCCTCCAGTTTGATCTATCCCAAGGACGAGAAGAAGAGATGGGATGTAGGCTACTTATGTTTATTGGAAGTCCTCAAGAAGTCCAAGACAAGACCCTGCGTGGCTGTGCAGGTCTCGGCCCCGCGCTGTGCAATGATGCCGTGCCGGCACACACGGTCCCCTCCAGCATCTGGAGGAGATGCCAGAAGCTAACGAAGGAGGAGGGGATGAAAAGGGTATGGCTAATTTGGGCTCTTTTCCCCGTGGAGCAGCACAAGTGAAAAATGGGGAATGGTACCCGCGCCAGGCGCAAGCCCCCAGCGCCCCCCAGCCCCCTCCTGCCCGCGCCCCCCGGGACGCCCGCCGAGCCCCGTCCTGCCCAGCCTGCCACAGAATCACAGAATCACCTAGGTTGGAAGAGACCTTTAAGATCATCCTCCAGGGCCTCCAGGGCCCCCGGGCGGCCGCAGCCAAACACGCCTTGCGGCACGGGGGAACCTCCGCTTTGGTGGGCCAGTCAATGTTCGTCTAAGGACACAACACACATTTTCAAGATTACTGTCCAACACGGTTTGCGAAGCGCAGGCTGCACCGGGGGGACGGTCAGCGCGCTTCCAGCTGTGCCGACCGACGTGCCGCAGGCTGACAAACGCAGAGCCGCCGGGACGCGATGCTGCCCGCGCATGGCAAGCGAGCTCTGCCCGCTCCTTCTGACGGGCTCGAGTTTGTATCTTTAAACAGAAGGGTGTTTTTTCATGTCTTTTGGGCAAGAATTACTCAAAATGCATTAATGCCTTGCTCTATTAACAAAGAAACTATGGCAACACACACATAGTTGCCAAGAGAATTACTGAAACAAGGTTTAATAGTTAATAAGCAGCCAGATGATGTCAGACTCATCTATTAAGACCAGTTTAGATTTGCCTATTAGAACTTAATGTCCCTGAAAGTTTGGTTGGCCAGGATTAAACAGTCTTCCTTTTAGCCCAATTACCGATAATAAAACCAATTTTCTAAAGAATAGGGTAGAGTTTTCCAAAACGTGGCCAGACCATGCCTATATTTCATAGCACAACTATTACGCTCCTTTTGTTAAGGAGCAATTTTGTAGATGTCAGAGATGTGAATCAAAATTTAATGTAATGTGTGTGTTATAAAAATGGAAATTGCCGAAGTTGCTCACAGAACACCCTGACTGCCAGGCAGCTGGCGTCACGCGTGGAGGAAAGCAAAGGCTTTGCTAAATTTATATCCGTGCCAATGCATTTCTGAAGTGTGCTGAAATCATTTTTCTTTTTTTTAACTGAGGTGATCAGGTATTCTTAAGAAACAATTTCCAGTGAAAATTAGTTCCTAAAACGCAGTAATTATTTTAGGGGAAAGCATTAAGTTGGCAGATATACTTGCAGAGTGTTTTGTTTTCCTAGCTGGGCACGTTCACCACGAGGAGACCCCATGACCCTCACGGCTCCGCACGGCACGCAGGGGGACCACGTCCAGAGACACTACTAATTGCAGATCCGGAGTCGTTAGGGACTGCTGGCTGTGCAGCCTCCCCAGTCCGAAGGGAAACACGCTGACACGGTCAGCCTGTAATCCAGCACTACAGAAGACCTGGAGACGTGAAGCAACTTACGTCTCACCATCAACTTAATCTAATGGCTTTGGCCAGCATCACTTCAAAAACAGTAAAGAAAAATAATGTTTGTACGGAAAGAATGTGGTGTACGTTAACTACTAAATAACTGAAAAAATATGAACACATTACCAGTCAATGCGAGCACAAAAAATGCCATAAATCTGTGTCAGAGAGACACTGACTCTCTTTTACTGGGCTATCAAAATAATGATTATTGGAGTTTCAAACTCAGACAAGGTTTCTACTAAGGCAAGAGTTTTGCAGATAGAGGAAGGGACAACCCTCGCACTGAAATAGCTGGGTTTCTGGTTAGGCAGGACAGAAAAACATCCTGAGTCAAGATAAAGCAAAAGGAAAATGGAAGGGACCAAGGCTACGGAGCAAGTCCGTACCCAACCCGGGAGCGGCCGTTACACCATCTCTTCCTCGCCTCCGCACGGCTTCGCTCCAGCGGGTTGGCACCGCACTCTCCAGAGATCATCCTAGTCCTCCAGATGAAAAACGAGACTTTACTAAAGTACTGTGAGATTAATTAGTGTTACCAAGAAATCCACTTTCTTAGCGGGTGATCCCAACCAGCTCTACAGAAGGAGAAGCCAGGCTTTGAGCCGGCTTCCAGCTGCATGGATGAGTTTTCCACACAGGAGATTTCCCAGGAGGACAGAGCATCGTCTAGAAGCCAGCTGCTGTTCCAGGCTCCCAGAGCAGCACCGTGCCCGAAGCACCTCAGCCTGCAGCCTCCCGGGAAGCTTGCCCCCGGGGCCGGCTGCCATGCCCTTGGGAAGTCTTCCACAATGTCCAACCACTATTTCCTTCCTATAGTAAATCAGCTATTGTTTGTTCTGCTGTCGATGGAGATGGAGAAAAAGGCGTCCTCCCCCTCTGGCACTGTCCTCCCATTCCAGACCAAAGGCCAAGTCCCTCGCCCAGTCTTCATGGGTCGGGGGTCCCGGTCACTGGCAGTGGTCCCCTCCAGGCCCTCCCCAGGCAGCCACAATGCCCCGGGGAGCGGAGCTGAGCGCACCCAGCCGAGGCTTCTCTACTGATCGAGCCCCCACCAGCTCCAGGCACAACTTCTTTCCTTGCAGAGCCGCTCTCTAACCAACTTCTTCCAAATCACTCATCACTCCGCCACTGCTGTCATCACCAGAGACACCGCATCTGCACCAGCATCCCATCAGACTACCCGACACTTCGCTTCGTCTCTGGCGTGCGCTATTCTTAGCAGCTCTCCGCTCACTGATCCTTCAAATCATCTCATCTTTGACCTACTCCATCTTCCACAGCTTGCTTTCATTTTAGTCTCCAGTGCTGCTTCCCCTGAAATCAATCATAAAACTCTTAATACTTTCAGAGGGAAAGACGGGACGTTATCTCTGGACTATTTCTAGCTCTCTCTTGATTACATCTGACTCCCCTCCCCTTAACACTCAATGCAAAATTAAAGTCCTCTGGCAACAAACTCCTCCTCCTTAAAGCCTTTTGTACCATCCATCTCCAACCACGTCACAAGCCAGAAATTGCCGTTCAGCAGCCAAACTTCAGCCCAGCCCACAGCCACTGCAAGGGGGTCAGAGTGTGGCACGGTCAGCCGAGGAGATGCCGAGGGGAACAAGCGCCGGTTTCCCCAACATCCCCTGGGATCAGCCATCGCCTTCCCGAGCAGAGCCGGCACCCGGGAGCAGACGCCTCCCGCAACACCCATCCCGAGCCCAGCTGTGCTCCCAAGATGGCTCCGTCTGATTTTGCCCGATTTCAACACATCTGGCAACCTCGCGCTACGACACCGGTCGCCAGAAAAGAGGTGTAAAACTGGTGCCTGCCGCCGGAGCGGGCTGATGCGCGAGCGCGCAGGAGAGGGCATCATGAGCCACCACCACGACAGAACCGATGGCACACGCGGCCACGCATGGGACCAGGCCAGAGCTCATGACACGCACTGGCAGCCCTGCTGCTTCGGGAACACGAAGTGCATAACTTCGTGGAATCTCTCACGTGTTAGCATCTGCTCCGAAAAGAAAAACTAAACACCTTAAAAAACTCAGCTCTTCATGTGAACATCATGGGAGAGATACGGAAACGTTCTCTTCTCTATGAAGTGAACAGCTTAATAACACATAACAGATGGACCATATTTGGATCTCTCTATCATAAATATAATATTCACCATTTGGAATAAAACGAGCAGTGCAGCTGTCCATTGTCTCCACTTGGCGGGGTTTTTTGTTCATTAAATAAGCAGAAGCCAAGAGGCTGTGGAAGGAGAGCAGAAGACGACAGCCCACCTTCAACGGCGCTGGGGTGACTCTGATGACAGCTCTGCAAGGGCCTCACGCCGTGCGTGCGCGTGGAAATCAAACCACAGCCCCACAGACCCTCCGGAGCAAAGACGTTGCCTCCTGGGGGCAGCACGCCGGGAAGGAGCGGGACCGTCCACCTCACGCGCTGTGCGAAGAACGGGCTGTCGTTTAGGAAAGGTTGCTTCTCCTGTATTTATCTTGCTACACAAACCCCACAACAGCTACAAAAATAAGCAATAATTAAATTGCAACCTAATCTGCTGTCTTTATTTATGATAAATTATGAATTAATGCATTATGGACACTCATTAAATTCAGAAGGCTGCTAAATAAAATATATCAATATTCATAACTCCCCGATCCAATGCCCACATAATTTAATAATAACAGTCTTGCATGACTTCAGCGAGGCCAGCAGCAGGCTGCGCTTGGTGGAATCAGGTCCTGTTGGGAGTAGGCGCAGAAAGGAGTATAAATCTAAACTAGGGAAGAGATGACTCAGACAAGACCGTTAGAATGAGGCAGACGATAAAAATATCCGAAAGACGTAAGGCAGATTTCAGAAACACTCATGTGGTTCTCAACCAGCCAGGTTGGGCCATTTTCCCTTGCTTCTTGCCTAACCAAACTCTGCGACGAGATGCGGATAAGGTCAGGGGCGAGCGGTGGGGCGGCTGGCAGGGACACAAGCCCGCTGGGCTCCCCGAGCCCGGGGGTCCCTTCGCGCCACCCCCCGGGCGAGGGGCTGCCGCGGCCCCGCGGGAACGGAGCGACGGCACCGCGGCTCTGCCCCCTCCCGCCAGCACCCTCATCGCACCCCTGCGGACACAGCTCGCCTCCAGGCCGACAGGAAAATGTCGGGAAGTTTTCTGAACGGCAGGGAAAGAAGAGGAAACCCACGGAAGGGCCCGGTGCCTCCAGACAGCACCGATGGATTCATCCAGGCTGGGAAGAAGCCGCTCTGCGGCTGAGACCTCTTCCACCGCAAACGCACGCAGAAAGCTAACGTGAACGTTTTCCACTTTCCAAATTAAATCCCCCCAAGGACAGACATCAATTTCTTATAGGCTTCAGTTCTGGAGCAGAATAAGCTATCTTTATCTTATTATTTTAAAAAGCAAATTTTTTGTTAGGAAGCTGGAGATTTGCCTCTTTCAGAAGTAAGGATTTTCTCCCCGTAATTGCCATTAAGTAACGGACACTCCTTTAATTAAAGACTCTCTGTAATTTGACAAGAATCTCTAGAAATAATTACTCCCTCGAATTACCTCCTCGAGAGGTTTTCTGAGGAGACGTAATTGAGAGAGCGACCTTCACCAGGAACACGCACTGCTCGTCTCGGGGCCAGCCGGGGGTGTGCGGTCAGCGGGCTGTTAGCCCCCCTTCCTCACCCCGGAGTGCCGAAGTATTTTTCAGAAGGAAATTCAAACCCTTGGCTTAAATCATCCTCATCCCTGTCGATGGCCTTACTGAGCCAGGGGAAATGGAAACTGTCACCCCAGAGCTTTTGAAAATCCTGTTCTTAATTAGTAGTGTGTCAAACGTGTGCTGCACATTTCAATGGTGTTTTGAAAGACACATACATTGTAAGCGATTCCTTGTTAACTAATTATGAAATGCAAAATCATTGCCAATTTACCATCGCAAGACAATGTTACAGCTGCTTTCATATCGACACAATAGGCTCAGACTTTAAAACAGATCCTTCAAAGGCAATAAGTGATTAGCAGGAAAATCAGGCCCTTTTCACGGGAAGTGACAATTGAAGATACCTGCTGTTTTGAACAGAGAGCTCACTCCGCGACTTAAATATTGTATTCCTGCTACAATATCCGAACCTGCTAACTCAAAATAAATGATGACACAGAAGTGGTTTTCTCTCTTTCTTTTCTTATCTTTCAGTTTCCTGAGCTCCCTTCCCACCGGTCGCGCTCGGTGACCTCCCTGCGCAGCATCTGCTTCGTCCTTGCACCCAGGCTGCAAAAAATGAACACGGAAAACGAGACGCTGGAAGTTCAGCTCCCGCTGACTTCGGTTTCAGCGACTAGGCTTCAGCACGACAGTGTGTCTTTAATAACCATATCTCACATTAGCAGAACATCTTTGTTTACGCCAAACATACCACATAACATTCAGCAGTATACGAGGAAGAAGGATCATAATTAAATCTGTACTGTAATTGTCAAAACAAACAAGCAACATTTATTTTGCTCATTTGCGGATATAGGAAACAGAGGAACGAACGTGTTGGGTGGCGGACGGAAGAAGAGGTTGGGCGACGGGCGAGGGCCGGGCGCTGGGACGCCGGCGGGCGCTGGGACGCCGGCGGGCGCTGGGACGCCGGCAGGCGCTGGCGATGCCGCGGCGGGGGAGCGGGCTGCCCGCGCGCTGAAGGACGTGCCTCTGGCAAGGCGCGAGTTACGTCAGAGGCGGAGGAGCCCCAGCAGAGCCACGTGCGGTGACAACCAGAAAACGCAGGGAGAACAACAGGGCAAGCCACCCCGCACCCTCGCTCGAGTCCCTGAAAAAGCCTTCCTCTTGCTTGGTTTTTAATTAACTGCCAGTAATTAGCATCACCCAGGCATCCTCCGCAGAGTGCCTCTTAACGGCTTCTCGCTGCCCTCCAAACGCAGTGCGTTTCATTACGGGCTGACCCCAGCCGGGCCGGTGGGTCCGCGCGCCCCCGGTGCCAAACCCACCTCCACGGCGCTGAGCCACGCGAGACACCGCACCCACCGCAGCAATGCGGCCACGGGCACACCCAGAGAGGGAAAAAAAGGAGGATTTGCATGTGTCACCCTGCTCGGGGCACGCCGGTCCCCCTAACGCCACCTACGGCAACCCAAACGGCCCGGGTGGGACACAGACAGGCAGCGGGGCCGGTGTGTGGTGGACAGTCACCGCGCCACACCGGGGAAACAGCCTCGGCGTCAGAGGGACGGACAGAGAGGCGTGAGTTTAAAGGGATTTTGACAATGCCTGGATTTCGCTTAAAATCAGAGTGAACTGCACAGTGCGCAGAGGAGTAACGTCTGAAGCGGAAAAGCCGTATATACGGACGACTTTCCAGGCTGGAGTAATTAACCAGAGAGAGGAACAAACATGCGAAGAGCGCCCAGCCGGACAGGTACGGCCGCAACCGGCCTCTTCCCCGGATCACTCCCTGCCGCAAACGTCGGTTTATTCTTGCTATTTCTCTTTATGCTCTGTGACATTAACAGAGCAAATTTAGAAACAACAGACTATTTCTTTATATAGCAACAGCCAACCTGTGGAAAGCAGTGCCCCGAGGCTGCAGCAGAACAGATTCTCCAGTCGGTTGTTTTTTTTAAGGGTTGTCAGGTCGTATTACCAGTAAGACGCTGACGAGCTAAGAGAGCAACAGGGACGCTCAGGGTGCTTTGTCACGACGCAGACGGAAGGGCAGGAGACACTGCCGCCTGGCTCCCCGCGTCAGCTGCTGTGTGACCACGCGTGGGGACGGGGCGCTTGGGTGGCTCCGAGCTCTGATCCGGCGCAGGAACCGCACGGGAGGTTAAGGAGTGATGCTAGCTGGTTAGGAAAAATGAGAAAGAAATGTTTTGGTAGCTTTTTACAAGATGGGAAGAGTTCTGACGGAGCTCTGCCGAACGGAGAGGCAAAAGCCCTGCCGACAGCGCTGAGCGGCACCGGTCCGAGCAGCGAGGAGCACGGGAGGAAACGGCACAGGGCATCCTGCCTGCAGCTCCGGCGCTTCCCCAGCACCGCGCACGGCAGCCGTGGGTCCGTGACCAGACCTTCTGGTTGCTATGGAAATACAGATAATAACGAGCAGCAAGAGCAATTGGAGAGATGCACCAATTGCTAACGTGAAATCCAATGCACTTTATCACGCTGTAACAATATCCCAACTCCTGACGCGCGATCACACACATACATCTGAGAGATGGGGCCATTTTGGAGAAGGAAAAAAACGAAGCTTTGTGTTGAAAGATCAAGGAAATGGCTCACGAGAATATTCAAAGTAGACAGACCACTGCTAATCTTAGCACCGCATCACTTGGAAAGGCCCCGACACCACATTTGGGAGATTTTAAAGATTAATTAATAGGAAAATTAGCAATATTAATAATTAACAATGCTTTTCCAAGAAAGAGCGAGCCACATTAAATCCAGTAACCATAGGTAATTGAAGTCCTCAGACTTGGCGGGGTTCTTTCTGTGGACCTAAAGAAAGCAACAAAGGCCGCTCAAAGCAGAAAAGAAAAGGAGCCCACCTACTTCTTGTTTAACTTCATGTTTTATGCAGAAACAAACGCTGAGGTATTGTGAAAAAATTATTAGGCTCACGGCGGCAACTGGCGTGCGATTGATCACACGCGAGCAGGAAAAGTCCCCTGTACTTTCGGGATAAATAGCCCTGCCGCCGTTCGTACCGTGGGAGTCGATCCTCCCCGAGAGCCCCGTGCCGCCGGCACGCAAGGCCCGGCGAAGAGCAGCCCCCCCGGCGCCCTGCAGAGCACCCCGGGCTTCTCACGCCAGCCGGCTGCTGGCCGAGCCTCCGGCCCCGCGCTCGGCACACAGGTCCGCACCCCGACCCCGCGCGGAGGCCGGCCATGTCCCACGCCACGTGGAGCAGTCGCGCTGCCCCAGCCAGCACCGCGCTGCCGGCAGCCCAGCAGTCGGTGATCCGCCGCTCCCAGCCCAGGAGAGGTCCCTGCTCACCACCGGCCGGCCGGACCAGCCTCCGCGGGCTGCCGTGCAGCCACACCGGGGCAGCGGGGGCTGCGAGCCCCAGGGATGCTCTCTCCAGTCCCCTGGTGATACGCTTCCTATCCACCGCGTCCGCCGGAACAGCGTCTCTGTCTTCCGCTCCCTCACGCCTATGTAACCGCAACTTTTTCCTGCGGGAACCGCCTCTCTGCACGGTTCTCTCCAGGTTCACTGGAGGCTTCCATGGCATCTCCACGACACAGCTCCATCAGTAAAATTGTATTGGTGGCTTCTCAGTCACCCTCAGGTCTTTCATCCAACACTCCCTCATTTGTACACCCCTTATTACACTCCTGATGATGGCACCGAGCATTTGGGTTTCAAGCAAGAACTTAAAAATGGCTGAGCACATGACAGAATTCAGCATTAACATGTGTTTTAATCACAAGAGAACCTTTAAGGGCTCTGAGACAGAAAAAAATGGGTCTTTTGGGGAACAACCATCGTTATTCTATTCAATATCACGTATTCTATCATTTATTTTATGTTTCCTGATTATCATTGCTGTTTCCAAATAAATCCAGAAACAGTAGGTTCCTGCGGACTCAGTGTGTAACAGCCCCGAGACAAGAACTCTTTGTAACGAGTCTCCAAGAATATTTTCTACCATCAGCTGCTTCTGGTTTTTAATCAAAAGAGGCTTTTACTACTTGCCACACCGGCTAATTCAATTGTGAGACATGAAAGACTGTCTTGTTCCTCCTGCGATTTCACTGTGGCTGGTAACGACTATCAGAACATTGTGGAAATAAACCAAAAAAAGGTTGTTTATACATCGGCCGGATCGGTCTGTCCACTTTTCTATGGCAGTGGTGGATCTCCAGGGTTATGAGCACAAACCGTGTGGCTTTTACCCGAAGGCAAGCAGACACTAACGCAGCAGTAGTCCAGTGAACAGATACACCCCTGTCGCCGCTTATCATCTCTGCGTCTCGAAGAAGCATTCCACCCGCAAGAGCTGCAACGAAGGATGCACTTACCAACGAAATGCAGTTTTCTTACTTTTTAACACATATATACTGCAATTCCAGTACTGCTGCACATACCACAATTACAGCGTTTATGGGTGGCCTCTGCTACAGTATTTCATTCCACTTGAGTACCATAAAGAAAACTGAAAAGAACATAAAAAATCTCATGAAAAGGGGCTGGACTTGTCAGCTCTACTCATTTCTTGGCAACTGGATGGATTAGCACCATGGAAATACAGCTGATGTGTGCTTTGGGGCTGGTTTGTTTTGGTTTTTTTTTTAACATATGCGTATTAGTGAGTGCACTGGCATGAGCCATGAATTTCTCCACGGCTCGGGAGCAGACCAGCAGTGCTCTGCTTCCCAGGAAGGGTCACCTCGGCACGCTCCACTCGCCGGCGCGGCACGCACCACCGGTGCCGTGCCCTGGGGGCAGGGGTCCGAAGGACCCCCCTCCACAGACAGCTTTGAGGAGAGCGTGCGCTGAACCACAACAATACAAAGGCTTTGCCTCTCCAACAGGCAGGCGATTATATATATATATATTTAAAAGTTAAAAGACTCCTTTATTTACTTACATCGCAACGTGAGCAATGTGGGATATCTGCATGTGTGTACACCGTACTTGGAGTTAATTCATACATTCCCAGCTGAGATAGCTTTCCCCGCGACAGCCCTGTCAACACAGCGATGACGACTTGAAAACAAACTCTGGATTTTCTTCCCAAGAGCAGCCACCAGTGGGGTTTGCACCGTGCCTGGCTCCAGGGCGCTATTTTAGGCGCACGGTCCTATCTTTGTCCCGGAGGCTGGCGAGCAGCAGACACGCTCCCAAAATACCTCCCGCTGGGATCTACGGATGTGCCGTTCATCAGAGCTGCCGCAGCACTTCAATGCCCGCGGGAAACGCTGCCACCCAACTGCCCCCTGCTTTCTTGACAAATACAGCCGAAGGGGGGACACGCTGCGGGCCAGCAGTGCCGGCAACTCGCCGACTGTTTGGAAGGAAACCAAACCACCCGAGCACCGAGCAGGCTGCTGCACCAACGCCGTGATGAGCCCGGCGGCAGCACACGGCACCAGGAGCCATCGGCTCCGAGGCTGGAGAATGCCAGGACCGGGGGAGGACGAAGCGCACTCCTGAGGCGGGGGCGGGAGGGGGTTCAGTCTCCCTACGACTGCCGGTGTCCCCACACGCCTTCTGTGTTCTGCCACCCATCACGTCCGGCAAGGTATTTCACACAGCTCTGGTGATGGAAGGGTCTCCTTTTTGCAAAGAAGGAAAAACTGGGACCAAGACAGCATAAATGAGCGGCTGTTAGTCACACATGCTTGCGATGAGATAAATCTGGAAAGGGAAAAAGGAGCCACAAGAGATTCATAAATACTTGAAGATATTTTTGCCGGGGTAGGCTTGACCCCAGGTAGGAGCAGTGATCCCCTGCGGTTCTCCCTGAAGTCAACAACAAATATGTTCTTTATTTCGGAGGTGTGAGAACAGATTCACTCAGTGGACAGACCACACTGAGGCATCTGAGTGCGGAGCATCACGGACACCGAGCCTTCCCACCCGGTACCTGCAGGAGCGCAGGATGGATGACCGTAACGGCTCAGGATTCATTTCATCCCCGCAACAAGAGAGCAGACACGAATGCACAGACAGCAGAGACGTCAAACAGAATTATTCACCAACTTTAACTTCTCTGGGGAAAGCAGCCATCCTATTTCTGTGCTAAGAAATCCTCTTGAACACGGTTCTGTACCAACTCACTCTGGAAAGACAACATCTGCTGAAAAAGACTTTAAACACAAGAAAGAGGGAAACCTTGTCCCTTGCGGCGGCACGCAGAGCGGAAGGCATCGCCCTCGCCCCGTTACAACCCACCGCAGCGCACGCACGGGGAGCGGAGCTGACCCTTGGCAGAGTCCCCCTCCTCGCACGGCACAGCACGGCAGCTCGGGGCGCTGGTACCCGAGCACGGACGCCTCGCGGGGCCTGAGCGCATCCCCCAGCGCTCCACGTTCGCTCAGCATCCCCACTGCCCACTCCCGACACCGCCGGGCTCCGGGGCTGCCCGTCTGCCAGCGCTGGTTCACCCCTGGGAACAACCCCCCTGCCGCCTCGGTGGCAGAGTAAGAGCAGAGCCGGCGCCAGAAAACTGCTTCACCGCAGGGAGGAGGAGGAGGAGGAGGAGGAGGAGGAGGAGGACAGAGCCCTCCCGGGGAGAGGGGGGGCGAGGCGGGGGTACCTTTGGAGATGCTGAACTAAGTGCATAGAAAAATCCAAACCAAGGCCAGAGGAAACACAAACTAAAATTATTTCCGAAGTATTACTGAGGGGCAATCAGCAATTGAATTGTTTGTTGACGCTACTCAACATTTTGATAAACAGAAGCAATTTGTTCCAGTTAAAAGAAACCTGTTATTTTTTAAGTAATTTCACACATTGATTTTTATATCAGAAAGCCACGTAGAAAAATATACAACACGCTGAAAATATTCATTAATCAATCCCTAAGTTCGCCTCGTCGCAACTGTGCTTGTTTTGACACCTGCTTGCAATTTTCC
>VFFE01006818.1:8094-57039 GCA_008921705.1 Burhinus oedicnemus | reverse complement strand
TTGGTCCCGCTACACAAAGAAGCCGTGGCCAGGCTGGAGAGGGTCCGGAGAAGAGCCACCGAGA
This sequence comes from Burhinus oedicnemus, assembly GCA_008921705.1. NCBI lineage: Eukaryota > Metazoa > Chordata > Aves > Charadriiformes > Burhinidae > Burhinus > Burhinus oedicnemus. The sequence goes on along the minus strand of VFFE01006818.1, from coordinate 56,975 downwards.
GGATCCCAGGACGGGGAAGCCTGCCGTACGAGGAAAGGCTGCGAGAACGGGCTTTGTTCAGCCATGAGAAAGGAAGGCTTTGGGGAGACCGTATCGCCACGTTCCGGCAGGGAAAGGGCGGCTGCAAAGCAGACGGAGACTCCCTTTTCACAAGCAGTCACGCCGAAAAGACGAGGGGTGATGGGTACAAGTTACTCCTGGGGAGATTCCGACGGGACACAAGAGGAAAATTTTTCACAGTGAGAACCATGGGCCATTGGCATAATCTCCCCAGGGAAGCGGTGGATTCCCCGGCACTGGACACTCTCAAGATTCAGCTGGACGGGGTGCTGGGCCGTCTTGTCCAGACCGTGCTTTGCCAAGAAAGGTTGGACCAGCCGATCCCTGAGGTCCCTTCCAACCTGGGATTCTGTGATTCTACCACATCGCGGCCCCATCCAGCCCCGCTGCCGGGGCAGCACAGCCGGCGGGCAGGCGATGCTCAGCCGGCGCGGCGTGGGCTGCTCTCTGCCGACATCCTCCGCGGGTGGCAGGGAAGCCCGGCTGGGAGGGGAGCTCGGGGGCTCGCGGTCGCCAGGCTCCGCGGCTGCTGGGGAGCGGCACGCAGAGGCAGCCCCGAGGAGGAGGAGAGGCCCAGAACCAGATGTTCCACCGCCTCCCCAGAACTGCACCTCGCTGCCGCGCTGCCCAGTCCCTCGCTCGACTGGGTGAAGCCCCCGAGACTCGCTTCATCACTTTAAAACAGAGAGGAACTCGGATGCCTCCTTTTCCCAGAAGTACGCCCAGATCTCTATTTTCCTCTGTAAACTACCAGTGCTCCAACTCTACTTTGAAATAAGCAGGAGGAAAGGGTGGCCCACAGCCACCATCGCAAACGGCCTGCCGGCACACGAACAGCAAAGCAGGCAGCGGCTCCGTTCTGCGGCACGAACCCTCAACGCGCAGGGAGGGCGAGCTCTGATGAGGAGCCTTATGCTGCGTTTTTGTTCTGTGCAGCGCTACGTAATGGAAAAGCCGCATTGCCTAAATAATCAGTGTTTGTATCTCACTAGCTCTAGAGAGTTCCTGCTCTTTTGTCGGTGATAAAACCCGGGATTGCTGCAGAGCTCCTCGGTAAAAGAATTCACCTCAAGTCAGACTTTGCAGAGTGCTGGGCTGTAACATGCTCATGACGCCGTTTTTTATGGTTTGTTGAACTGAAATGTTTCATGGAATGCCTAATTAAATGCGTTTCTCAGAAAGCACTTAGAGTGTTAGCAGGGCACATGAGAAACGCCAAGGCGAGTGACAGCTCCTTAGCCATTACACTGTGCCTCTGACCATCATCAGTACTCCCGTCATTTCCGAGGTGCTGCTTCCTAAGTCTTCATTTAAAATTTCTGCTGGTTTCTTTCTAGCATGTTTTGAAATGGATATGTTAGTTATGGGTGGATATGTAACTCTTTACAGAAAATTTGTTAGGAGTTAGTCATTATTTAAAAGAGCCTGAAAGTTGTAAGAGGATTACAATTGAAGGGTGTAATTTAAGAACGGTTTTCCAAAGGCAAATAGTTCTTAAAGAATATTTCTTTGAGAAATCAGAAAGAATTGCTCTCAAATAAAAAGACAGAACACTTTTCAACAAGACAGTAATTTTTGCTTTGTTTAGGGATAGGTTTGTTTTTAAATATACTGCAAATCTCTGAGCTATTAGCTTTCCCTCCTTCCTTTCTCTTGCCTTTACATTCTGTTGGAAAAGTATGAAAGATGCCATTAAATGGGTTCAGTCTGTCTGCCAGTCAGTTGTCATTTCTCTCTCACGCTCCACTAATATTTGGACAATCAAATCCATAGCATAGAATCAGTCTTTTTTGGAGAAGTTTGCAAGATGTATGTAGGAAAAAAGAGTGGGAAATAAGGATGTGATGGTCCTAATACCAGAGGAGGGTTTCGATCCACCACATTTCTCAATTCCTTTACCTGCGAAATGGAAGAAGGTGTGGCATGGGGCTTTGCTGAATTTTTTCCTCATTAGAGATGTAGTAAGCAGTTTTACCTTCACACATGTAAGTTGAATAAGAGACAAATAAAAGACTTTGTAAGTTGGTTTGGGTTTTTTTCAGTGCTATTCAGAGCACTACTGACTAAGTGCGGCTCAAAATTCTTGATAGTAATACGGGCTAATTAAAACTAGGTCCTCTCATTGACTCCTGCTTTCTAGGAAGTCAGCCGTAGGCATACATACGTGTCCTAACAAACACCTAACAGATCCCAAGGAAATTACCATCTCGCTACCATCCTCACGATGAGGTCTGCCCCTTCACGACGCCCATCTATTGCACAGCCAAGACAATAAAAATTTCAGTCTTGTTTTTTAACGGAAGAGCTATCGGGTATCTAAACCCATCCATAATTACAGAGGCTTTTCTCTGCTCGGAATGAAACAGCAGGAGCTGCGGCGGCTGCTGCCAGGGGTTTGGTCCTGTGCTCGTTACTCAGCACGACAGCCACGGGCTTCTCCTTGGGGTTCTACGGCCAGAAGGTGCTGTGTTTGAAAACTAAGCCCTGTTTCAATCTAAATTATAATACTGAAATTCTTAGGGAGAATGTTACCTTGAATAGAAAACTGGGGGAGGTTTATCTTGAATTGAATCGGACAGTTCTTTTCAGGTGTAAATTCATCTGATTTTTGCCCTCTGCTTTGATTTGGGAGAGCAAAGTCTTACTCTAAATACCAAACCTGGTATTCGGAGACTTTTGTGCCGTGCTGGCGCATTTGGAGCTGCCACCAACAAAGATGATGGAACCAAGAGAAAAAAGAGTTTAGAAAAGTTCCTCCAGACTTCTGGGGCACAGCAAAGAATCTGGGCCACTAACACCAGTGTTTGGCTGTAGGTTGCCCTTGCAAATGATGTTTTGTTTATCTAAGTTGTTCATGATGTTCCAGTTTGAAAAACAGTATTTTTGCTTGTGATCTTAAGTCATAGCTGACAACATCCGAATGATGAAAAGGAGAATGTGTTGGAGGGGAAATGAGAGACATATGAACATTGACTTTGGAGAATGCATGGAAGGGAAAGGGGAGAAAAGCAACACTGAAAAACACCATTAAATATGGTCTTTGTTATACCGGCTCTAAATCATGTAGTGGTGGTCTCTCCTTTGGGCAAAACTGCCACAGCGGCTCACTTGATCAGGAAAAGTGAAATTTGTATTTAATTTGCAAATATTTAGCATAAATGGTGTTACATAAGCTTTTCAATTTTCAATATTTCAACACCATTGCAAATAAATTCCCATTTATTTAGAATTCTCTCGAGTAATTCAGACAGAGCTCTATTGTTGTCTTCTCCTCTATACCAAAAGAAACTGAGGGAAGGATGAAATGCTCACCACCTCGGATCAGTTTGGGAATTAGGGAGCGCTGGGTCAGCATTGCTCATGCACAGTCATTTACAGTGGTGCAAAATGAGTGCCAGAAACGCAGAACGTAGCCCTCCTGTTCTCTCTCAGACCAGAGTGTTTGCTCGCACCCCAGCGCAACTGTGCTGGAGGTTCAAACAGACGCATCTTCGTTATTTCTGCAGCAGAATTGTATTCATTTTCTAGTTCTAAAACTTGAAGACAGGGTTCCCTTGCTGTTCAGTTGGCACTCGTGTCTGATACCACGATTCAAAACCAGGGTAGTAACGTGCAGTGAAAGATGTCGGTCTCCTCAGTGAACGACTGCACATCAAGAGTATCAACGCAGATTACCCACTGCAGTGACACAATTACAGTTCTCTTATGAAAACGTCCATTCAGCAATTAGTACTAATCTTGCAGGAGAAAAAAGTAAGATACATAAACTGCTCTATAGTGGTCCAACATAGGAAAGGGAGAGAAAAATTTGCCTTCTTACATATCCTGGTCTCCAGGGAAACAGAGATCCACTTTGTTTTTTGAAATGAGGAAGTTTAATTAAAAGCTGAATTTTATAATACATTCTTTAAGACATCTTTGGGTGTAACTCTAGCTACATCTGTAAGGGGTAAATGTGCAAGCTGGGTGGCCAAAGAGGTTATTAGGAACAGGCTGTTCTTGAAAACGCTAAGAATTCATTACTGCTCTTTTTTTATTATTTTTCCCTCTTCCATTTTCCATTCTTCTTTTTGTGTTTTATATTTTACTAAGAGACAAGTAGGGATTTTACTACTGAAAGTCTTGGGGATACTATATGCATGTCTGCTTGTCCCTGGAAACTGTTACTATACAACAGATCTGATTATTTTCTTAAATTAAAAAAGAAAGAAAAGCTGCAAGGCTCTATTCTTTCCAGGGAAAGCAGGACAAAAACCCGAGGCAAACCAGAACTGTTGTGCTCAGCAGTGTGTACAACGTCCATCTAGTCCGCCATCCTGCCTGCTGACAGCCAGCTAATGCCACGCGTTGCAGGGACGGATGGTACACCGCCTGCAAAGGAGACAGACTCACAGTAATTTGCACTCCGAACTGGGCATCATCCCAGTCTGTTATTGTGGAAACAGATTAAAACCTGGAGCACGTCCATACATGCTGCACTTCAAGGCACGTGGTGGTGGAAAATCAGTGGATCAAGGCATGCGTGACTATGGACTAGAGTATAGATAAGATGCCGCGTAGACACAGCCTTAGAAAGATGAGGCGCGCACGCTGGTTCACCTGGGGGGAAGCAGAGACTCGCAAAAGGCAAGGGGAGACTGGCAAAAGGCAGAGCGACCACTCTTATGGTTGGAAGAGTTTGTCTTTTCCCATCTGTGTGTACTTTTGCATATTCTCTTTTCTCACGGATTCCAAGAAACCGGAGTTTTCTTTCATTTCACTAGCCATGAAATCAGCTCTAACTTTATGGAATTACATATGCTGAACCAAACTCGTCAGGTTTTCATATAGTCAGTACCACCTATGTTTGTCTCACCAAAATTTCACTGACATTCAACAGGACAAGCCAGCATGCATTCATTTAACTGGGAGAGGTGATACCTCTTCTAATCTAGGACAGGCCGAATAAATTCTTTATGAAAATCCAGGATTATTCTTTTAAACAAAGGATTTGTATCAGGAATTATATCATCCAATTGTTCTCAGTCGCCTCAGTTCTGCAAGTGGATGAGTATGCTTTGAGGAATGACCGATCATTCTCATTCCCAAGCATCGTAAGCTGTATATTTTGTATCATGTCAAAATCAGTATGAGGGAAACTGAAGATAATATTTCAGTTTTTGTTTGTTAATCTCACACTTCAATCAAGCAGCATGGATCCTGCAGTTTACCTCTTTATGCTATATTCCACTGGTAGCTATTACTTAGGGTTCCCTTTCTGTCCTTCTGCTGGTTGCATGGAAGCGTGAGCATTTTCTTCTTTCATCAGTGGAAATCAGGATCGAGTTCCCTGGTATCAGTGAAGATACCCTGAATAAAACCAGTGTAAATAAAAATAGAACTGCCTGAAGTAGCATTACATTCTTTATAGTTATCTGTTCTCACTGAGCTGATGAAAATGGTTTCTAAACAAAAATGCTACCAATTATCGTAAAACTGCAAAGGAGGCAAATATTAGAAGACACTCCTAATTTAGGCATATAAACAAGGAAGGCAATATACCATGACATTTCTTTCCTATTAAAAGCCCTTTACTGAATATAATGGCTATAATTGCAACATGTTTAAGATGATGAAAGGAATATTACTGTGATTCTTAGAATTCACTTGCCTTTTTCATCAAGAAGAAAGCCTACAGAGAAAAGCTTATGTTTATTTTAAACAGTTCCTCTAAAAGAACACATAATTCTTTCAATAAACATTACATAAGGGGGAAATTTCACACATTTTCCTATCATTAGTGTTTCTGTAAATAGTGCCAATTCTATTTTTAAAGACGCTAATAGTAATCACTCTGATCCAGCTGTTCCAAAGTCTTTTAACACAACCACGGTTAACTAACCACATTCTCTGATCAGGACGGGCGGCAGCGGCCTGCAGTGAGCGCGAGCAGGTAGCACAGCTGTCACGCAACCTTAAAACTAAATCCTCCTCCAGACGGGTAGAACAAGGGTTGCACCTTTCATCGCAGAGCCGGGCTGCTGCAGTGCCGGGGGACTACAAGCCCTGTACCAGCAGGTGCTCCAGCCCATGGAGTGATGAAAGTGGCCGCCTTCCCCCTGCCAAACTTCTGCCTCTTCAGCTGTTGAGGTAAGCGTATGCTAGCTCGGTTGCATGTTTTGGTTTGGCCTTTTACAGTGTAAAATACAAATTCTAATTAATTTTCTGTATGCTGTAATGCTTTCTCTTGCGTAATCCTGTGAAAGAGTATTTCTGGTACTATTTGAGCAATTTAAGTTTTTGCTGACTTCTGCCTCCTTTCATTTTCTTGTGTTTCCTTTCATTTGTGTGTCTGTTCGCTTTTCTGTTTATGTTATCTATTTATTTAGGTTAACCAAATGTTTCACTAAGAAATTAAGAACATATGTTACTATATTTTAATAAGACTCATTTTTAGAATTCACTCATCTAGTTCTTTCACTTACAGGAGTAATAAAAAAAATCTATATAAAGCTATAGAGAGTAGCTTTATATAGAAAGCAATGACTTTTCTTGTGTTATTCAATGTCCCTTACCTCAGAAAGAGAAGAAAAAACTTTTCTTCCTAACGTACCTGAAGTCAAATGCGAGTCAAACCCACGTAACGTAGATGCATGCCAGTCTGACCAAGTAAGCCGGGCGGAAAAGCCGAGTGCTTCTCTGTGGAGCTTGGTGACCACTTGCAGCTGTGTAAGGTGATGCAGTGCCTTTAAAGTCCATAACTGAGCAATTCCTCTGCAGGAGGATCTCTCTGGCACCGTTCCTTGTCACCCATACCAACCTATGGTACCGCAGAGGCGTTGGCGGTATCGGCATACAGAACGGTCGGTAGTGACAAAGCACCGCGAAGACCTCTGCTTTGCTTCGCGGTGCCCCACAGAGGCTCCGATACAGGTGAAGAGGAGCCCGCTCCGGCCATCGCTGAGTCGTAGGAGACAACTGGCCGCTATGCTTTAGCGCCAGGGCAGCGTGTGACGATGCGCAGGGGCAGCTTCCCTCCCTTCCGTGGGCACTGGCGCATTTGAAGTGCGGCGTCTTTGAAGCCAGGACTAGGGAGGAAGGAGGGCCGTGGATCAGTGTCCTCCCTGGAGTATTTGGTTCTGAGCCCTCTGTATGAAGACCCAACAGCTGAGGTCCTGACAAGAGATCAGTGCCCCAGCTTGGTCTTCTCAGAGAGTGGCATCCTTTAAAAGAAGAAAAAAACCCACTCATGATTCAATCAAACAAAACACGTGACGCTTCCTTGTTTGCCCAGCAAAACAGCTGCATCCGAAAGTAGAGACCAAGACCCCTTTGGAGATAACCTGGCAATCGCTTTGGTCCATCATAAATTATGTTAGCATCACTGCAGCTGAAGGATTAAAAACCACCCCCTACCACCTATGGGAAATTCTTCTTTCAATGTCCAGACAGGTTCTGTGTTTGTCAAAAGGTACAAATGCAGGTCTTCAGCAAACCCATCCAAATTCCTGGCTGTCACTGTTCCTCCTTGTTCTGACGTCGCTCCTCTGTGAAATGCTGTCACTAGGATGAGTGTTTCGGATGGAGACCTGACTGTGCTTCAACATGCCAGGTCAGGATCCCCCCGGGTCTGGACGAGGCTGTTACGCAGCCTGTCCTTGGGATGTTTCTGCCTGCACAGCAGTTGCACGGTTTTCTCTTTGTACGTTCAATCCCTGCATGGATTTTGCTTCTAGGAGGGAACTCCAAATGCAAAAAGCTGAAACCCTTGGTTACCCCCCACGATCAGAAATAATCTGTACAGAATATTGCTCATTTGCGATCTCACATGCAAACTCTAATGATACTTTTGTTGTCGTGGTTGTATTTGTAAAGGAGTTCCTCGGGTATTGAAGCTGGATGGCTCCAAGAGCTCAGAGCCCAAAGGGTAAACCTTTGGCGCGAGACTCACAAGCGGCTCGGCAGCCGGAAAATGCAGCGACCGCCCCGACGGTGATTTGTGCAGTGAGATACGCGTACTGGCTGGTGCTCTGCGACTAAGCTTGCAACTCGGGCTTGCTAAAAGTAAAATGAACCTATTGAGGGATATACTTACTGACTTTCAACCTACTATTTCCTTTTGCCTTCTCATTAGGATAAAATGTTCCCAGGGACTGTTGTGTTAAAGAAACGGTATTAGGTTACTGTGCTGCTGCTGCACAGAGAACTCCAGTGAGGAGGCTGGACGGGATAACTAGATTTGAAAAAGGAACATTGGAAGTCCTGTTTTAAGATGATTTACCTAGGTTGGGTATCTTTCCGGATTCACTTTCTCTCCCTGAAATGCCCATGAAAATGTTTCTCCATTACTATTGTGTTACAGAATTCTAAACAGAATGCTGAAATCAAAACTACCTGAAATAATCACCCCTTTACTTAATGGAACGATGTCTGTTTTCAATCCTGATTTTTTTTATGACATCTTAAATAAAATTATCCTAAAATATTTTTGGCTTTGCATAAACAAACGCAAAGCAATACTTCTTTCATTACAGCTTTGCCATTGATCCATTTTTAATTTTCATAAATTGTGCCCTCTAGATTATAAATATTGCTCATAATTAGGATTTCATTGCCTAAGTAGCCTCAAAGAAAATCTATTCCAGGAAAAGCGTAATAAAATTACTAGTCATACCTGCTTTTTCTTAAAATTAGCAGTAACAGCCTAATTAGTAGAATCCGTATTTTTGAAGTGGAGATGCATTCAGGCTGAGGAATAGGTGCTTTGCCTTATTCAGCCCAGGTAATGATGTATTTTTCAGAAGCTTGTGGTCCTGTAACAAAACCAAGGTGAAGCTTTAGGCCTATTTAGTTATGCATTTAAGCCAACCGTTCCCATGAAAACGGCAGTATTGTAGGTCACTGCAGGACAACAGGGTTGTTTTTTTCTTTCAGAATTCAGAGATTTCCTATAAAATGGAAGTTCTCAAGGTTCAACATGCTCTATGACAGAACAGGTTCTGTCTGCATAGTCTCTGGAGGTCAGAAGTTCCTAAATGAGGGGATTGTTCGAGTGAGCCAAGGGAAGATGATGCTAAACTTAATGGAATTAAAGCTTTGCACTAGTGCCGTATCTCCGGCAGTTTGAGATGTTCCTGGCTCCAGCTGTGCTTGCTGTAAAAGACACTCCATATGCATGGGATCTAACATGAAGGGTACCCCTTTGCTTCAAAATATTATTATTATCTCCCAGGCTGTGCGTTTTGCCATGGGATAGGTAATGAGACGCTCTTTCCTACGGAGTGCAATGTGCATTGGAGGTTACGGACCAAAAATGTGTCAGATTCTTGTCTACAAATTAAAAAAAAAATGCTTCTGTAAGGAAATAGCTTCTAAAGGAATCCCATTACAATAGCTTTGTTTCCTCATTTAGTGTAGTAAGTACAGTACAAGTCAGAAAAAAAAAAAATCATGTATCTAAACTCTGAAATTAATTTCCTGTGTTTTAAACCCTACTGATCAAACCCGGCCAGGTCAGTGGGAACATAACTGTCTGGATTTGCGAGGTTAAGTACTCTCCATGCCCCAGTAATGGATTTCTACCGACGGGCTCATGAAGCGCCTGTTCTCAGACCGACACCGGCCCCGGGCCCGGGCGCGGCGGCCCCGCCGGGCTCCTGCCCCCGGCCGGGCGGGCTCTGCCGGGGCTGGGGTCCGCCCGAGGCTCCTCCCGGGCTCCCTGCCGCCTCCCCGAAGAGGGGAACGTGCCGGCAGAACCGCTTCGTTGGGCTGGGGGGATACGGCGGAAGACAAGTAAGTAAGCGGCGGTAACGGGGAGCAGAGGACGAAAGCGTCTCGACAGCGCTGTGCGGGCCGCGGGCAGGCCGCGCGGGCGGGCGGCGGTGAACCCAGCCGGGGCTGAGCCGCGGAGCGCCCCGCGAGGGCCCGGAGGCGCTTTTAGGATGCGGGATTTCCGTTCAGTCACTGGAAAAGGACCAAGTGGGCGTTAAATCGTCTGGACTGGAGAGACTTCGCTGCCCTGCAGGTGCCTGTGACAGCTGCCATTCCGATGCCGGCCCTCTCCAGACCGGCCGCTGCCCTGTGTTCTCGGGGGCCGCAGCGGCCCCTTCCCCTGACGGCCCGTCCCGGTGCCTCTCCCCGTTCACCCCCCGGCTGGGACCGGGCCGCCCTCAGGTGGAGGAGCCCCGCTCCCGGCGGCCGCCGTGCCCCTACCCGGGGGCGGCGGCGGGCCCGTTGCCGCGGAGACGCGGGCCCGGCGAGGCGGCGGCCGAGCGGCGCCTCCAACCGCTCGCGGCCCGAGGAGCCGATCGCCGCCCTCCTGCGGGCGGCGGGGCGGAGCGGAGCCGGCCTCGGCGGGCTGTGAGGGGGGGCCGGGGCGGTGCCCGCGGCGGGGCCTGCTGCCACAGCCGGGGCCTCCCCCGCTGCCGCCGGGCCCGCGGCCGCTGCCGCCTCCCGTCCGGAGAGCCGGTGCGCAGGGAGCCCTGGGGCGAGCGGTGTGTGTGGGGCGGGCAGAGCCCGGGCCCGGAGGTACAAGGGAGTACGGCTAAGCACCTTGTTAGGACCCTAGCTGAAATCGGTAGAAATGGGAAAGGCTGCAGCAAAGAATGGGGTTTTTTCTTTGCGTTGGTTTGTAGCATGGGCAGAGCCCAACGCCGGCTCTTGGGCGGCGAGGGCCAGGGAGCCCCTGCCGGGAGCAGAGGCGGGCGCGGGTCGAGGAGCGGTCGGCTCTTCCCTGCGGAACGGGGCAGCCGTCGTGCCCCGTCAGGGGCTGCCGTGAGGCGGCCAAGCGCGCGGCTCTGCCCGGCGCTGGGGAAGGGCGGGCCGGGAAGGCCGCAGCGCCCGGGCGGGTCTGTGCTCCAGCGCGGGTGAGGCCCCCACGGGACCCGTGTCCTTGGAGCTGAGCTGGGAAAGCGCCCAGAGCCTCACCGAGGGCCTCGCCATCTCCCTGCCTCCAACCAGGTACCGCAGCAAGGTGCGAGTGCCCCAATAAGAGCCGGTAGAAAGGGGAGAAGGAGGTATTGATGAGACGAGTCCCAGAGGGCAGCCGGGAGACTTGGCAGGACAGAATGCTGTCAGAGGGAGGTTATTTACTGCATGTACGTATGTCGGTGTTTCTGCCAAGCCTGCTTATGAGGCTTGGGTGTGAGGGGAGGGTAGCCACAAGGGCCAAGCAGCAATTTTTCTAATTTACTATACCTTTAAGTATGTATTATGATAAATTCTATCCCTATTATGAGTATGTGTATATATATATAAAGAACAATTTGGCTGTTTTGTATCATACAAAGAACACATAGCACTGGGGATAATCTGCAAATTCATAGAATGGTTTAGGTTGGAAGGGACCTTAAATCTCATCTCATTCCAACCCCCTGCCCTGGGCAGGGACACCTCCCACCAGACCAGGTTGCTCCAAGCCCCGTCCAACCTGGCCTTGAACACCTCCAGGGATGGGGCAGCCACAGCTGCTCTGGGCAACCTGGGCCAGTGTCTCACCACCCTCACAGGCAAAAATTTCTTCCTTTCAGAAACTTGCTTTTTTTGTATGTTCTCTTTCCAAAATATATTGTTGTTTTTCTCAGCTCATGACTTGCCATCGGCTGATGAGTTTGAATTACTGAGTCAGTATTCCAGGCTTGCTGACAAATGGATGACGGCTATTCTAAAGAGCTTAAAAGCAGCAGTGATAATTTTGGAGATGAACATCTCAAAAGGAGAAATTTGTCTGGTTCTAATTCATCAAAAGAGATCAGGAAAGCTGTTGAAGAGTGTCTGTTAGCATCTTCGATTACTCTTGATGTCAGCAGAAAAAATATTAAGCATCTTACTGAGGAAATATATAGACTGCCCAACATAAAGGTGAGTAAATTGTTATGAGTAGTTCTGATACTTTTGGCTTAAGTATAGCACAGAGGAGTGAAGAGCTTGTTGCTTTGTCAGATGAGTGGAAAAGCTACAGATTCTTAGCTGTGATCTTTAATGCCTGTTTTTTTAAGAAAAAGTCCTTAAATAAATCACTTCTGTGTGTAATTTGTAGGGTTGTGTATCCTTTAACCCCCTCTGACAGTGTTCTTTCCACAAAAATGTAGAGCAGTTTACAGTTTTCACGTTCGACATTTTGCATGCCAAGGAATTGCCCCTCTCTGGATTTAAAACATATTTATGTTTTTCTCTCTTAGTACTTTCATCTGGAAGGAAATGTCATATCGACAATTCCCAAGGATTTATTTCAAAAGCTGCCACATCTTGTTTGGCTGGATCTCCGGTATAACAAGATTAAAGCTCTTCCCCCTGGAATTGGTTACCACAGGTAAGATCATTGGTCATATAGATAATTTAATAAGAGTTGTATTTGTCTTCTGTTTGCCTTACTGTAATTTCATTGTAACAGTCAGACTTTTATATGCTTTTGTTTGGTGTTGACCTTAGTTCAGGAGAGTGGTAAATAAGCTTAATTTTGTTTACTAAAACTCAGATGAACTGAAAGGTCCAATTAATATTACATAGTGAATTTCTAAACTCTTTTAACTTTAGGAATGTAAGACCTGTTAGTCTTTTGACGTAGATTTTGCACCATTTTCACTTTATTGAATGTGACTATTTTTACAGTGTTGTAGGCAAGGTGAAAATGGGGACCCAGAGTTACAACCCTCATGTCACTCAAAGTGACAGTGAAGGACAGTTTAGTCAAGGACTGTTACCCATTAATCTGTTTTTGATGGTTGCCTGCCATGGTATTAACTGTTGGAAGGATTAGTTGGCTGTCACTGATTCAGACGGAGTGTGCAAGGAAGAAAGTAGACTGTGTTGCCATGACCCTGAGAAGTGCACTTGCTGTCACGTTGCCATGATCACCAAAACTAACTTCTCACCAGTTTCGTTTAATGTCCTTGGAGAATTCCTTGCTTCTCACTCCAGAAGTGGAAGACCACAAATCACAATAAATGGTAATTAACAGGAACAAAGAAATGGTTTTGTTAGTGGAAGGAAAAAAAAGACCAGTGAAGGACAGTTTGCTTGCAGTTGTGGTTCTAAAAGAAACCTTTCTGTGAAGAATGAGTAAGGAGGAAAAGGAGGCAACCCTTGAACAGTACACGCTGTAGAATTTTCCAAAATAAGAAAACCAAACCCAAACAATTTTATGGTATCTTGTGATTAAAACAAGGTGCTTAAAGGTATTTTAATATCACTTGTTTGTGAATCATTATATATTCAACTTGTGATTAGAAAAATACAGTAAATGAAGGTTATGCCTCTAAAAATAGCTGGAAAAATGTCAAGTTCAGTCATGTTTTCAAATCTTTTAAATACAGTTTTCATACATTATTTTTAAATTGGACAGGACTGATAGTATTTTAATATGGCTTGGAAATTATATGATCATCATTGTATGAGTGGTTGAAATCCTTTGAGATTAAGACATTCTCTGTGTACATCTTCCTCAAAAATAATGTGTCAGTCATTAGTCCCCACATGTATTACGTAGAAATATTCACTGACTATTACTTAGTTGCAGTTTATCCTTATTACATGTTGGAGCGTAAGCTGTGTTTTAAGGTGTTTGGAAATTCTCTGGGTATCCTTTTCTAGAAGCAGCCAAAAGTGTAGTTTTCATCAAAAGCAGAGACTTGGGCCCTATCAATTGACCATTGAAGTTGTTAATGAATCTTTTCACTGATTTTAATAGATACTCTGATGAGAGTTTCTCCAGGTCAAACAAAAACATTGCCTCAGTTGTGGAAATGGTGTCCAGCTCCCAGTGCAGGGAGGGAAAGTACCACTCTAACACTTTCTCTCTAGAAGTCTCTGCAAGATCTGGACGTACGGCTTGGCAGGGATCAGGCAAGGGCATGTTCCACATCATCGTTGCCGCAGAGGCTGCGTTCAGGCAGGAGCTGGCAAGAATGAGCATTTGCCGTGGCAGAGAGCCTCAGCTCTCGATGCACAGGGCCACAAACACCGAGGGGTTCTGAGGCAGCAGGATCGCCCTGGCGCACCATGGTGCCTCAAACTGTGGGGGAATTCGGGTTTCAGAGTCTGAAATCTTCTGTTGCTTTCACTTAGTTTTCTGCTTTAAATGGAATTCAGTATTCCGCTTCAAAAACGCAAACATGAATACAGCGCTTTCATTTTTTTGACTGAATTGAAATGTCTTAAAATATTGCTACAAATGTTAATCCGGTGTTGAGCAGCTGCCAGTATGTTGCGTTTGTTTTTCTTTCCTAGAGGTAAAGAAATATGACAGAACTTACCAAGCTTTCTTCTTGTTTGTTTTCTTGAATTTTAACAGTAAACAACTCAAATTGCAACGCTAGTAAATAAAAATCCATTAACTTTTCTGTTAGGTAATTTTTTATTTATGGTATGGACAACACCTTATCTATAGAATATAATTTGATCTGATATGTTGCTGGATATTGAAAGCTACTTAAAAGAATGTTATTAAAGTGGCAAAATGAAGCAGTGAATAATTAGGAAGTAGGTAAAGTATGGTTTCTGTGTAGTCTGCATTTCATAGCTGCCTGGGGGTCAGCGGCTGTGTGCTACAAGGGGAAAAAGAGACAACCTCCCTGCGTTTGGAGGAAGTGTCCCTGTATCCTAAACGGGCAGTAGCCCAGATGTTCCCATCAGAGATGCTCTGAACAGTGTTGTATCCAGCAACTCTGGGCATCTTACTTGCTAAACAATACCAATTGTTTTCTGAGCACAGGCATATTGACATTTTTTCAGAAGCTTAGGATTTGTCTAAATGTTTTGATATATCTGAAAATCTGCTAACAATATTATCTTGTATGTGACGTAAATGCCATAAATGTTGTATGTGACCCACGCCAAGCTTCTAGACTCCTTCCAAGAACAGGAACACAAGAGATTTTTAAAAAAAAAGTTGTCGATGAAATTAAATACAAATAGGGCATGTTTCTGTCTAATCTCATTATCAAAAATGGCTGAGCAGTTTTAGCTCAAATTTAGCCTGAGGAGTGCAGTCAACAACCCAAACAGTTGAAGCTCAGCAAAATTATAAACAACTGAAAATGATGTGTTTATAATTGGAACAGTCAGTATCAGACTTTAAAGTGATAAGCAGGCTTTGCAAAGAAAGATCAAATACTAAATATTGAAGTAGTATATAATAAATGGGCATAAATGCAAACTTCACACTGTCATACCAGAAAGCTTTGGGGTGTGTTATTTTCTAGCACTGATGTTAGCGATGGAGAAGTGTGGATTTGCCTTGTGGGGTCCTTTCTGTAACAGGAAACAAAAGCAAGAAAAAATTAAAGAGAAAAAAAGATGGTGTTTCTATTTAATTAAATGAACTTTGCTCTTACAGTTGCTACTCTCTTCTGTTTTATTGAAAAGGCAATTGAAAACTCTGCTTTTAGAAAGGAATCCTATAAAAGAGCTACCCGCAGAGCTTGGTAAGTACTCACTTCTTTTTTGAAGATATCATAGACATTTTTTGGCTCTTAGTGTTTAATTCTGTGGCTGGACTTTAAAATACTTTGATATTTATATAAATAATGGTTTTAATTTACCATGAACATGTGGTATGAGAGCAGGAAAAATGAGGTTATTCATAATGATTGCCTTCATTGATAAGAGGGAAAAACTTTATTAAAATGTCTGTAGTGTTCTAGTCAGAAATGTTCAATATTGTTTCTCTGAGTAAGGCTGAAATAAAAAACATGTCTTGGGTGTCAGACATCTCAGGCAGCTGCACAGTAAGACGTAAGTAACTAAACATGATTAGAGCTGAGAACTTCTGCAGCATTTTCTTACGCTTAAGGTTGGCTTTATATTTTGCAACTTCATTTTACTAACTCATTTTGCATTAGCAGCTACTACTTTGAAATAAGAAATACTTCCAAATCAAACATTCCTAAGGAAAACAGAGCAGGTTGCATGGATTCCTGGGATGGTCTAGTGGGGACTCCTTGGGCTCTTGGACTCCTCCGAGCATAAGTGCTGGGGTTTTTTATCCCTCTTTGATGTTGTCTGAGCTTTCAGGCTCCTTGCTGTAGTACTGGGAGACTAACCTCCAAAGCTGCATCTGGAGTCTGAGCTTATGTCACCAAAACAGATGGCCTGAACTGAAGATGGCCACGCAGTTAGGCCTAGCTTCCTTCTGCTTACATAGCTGATATTCGGACTGTACTTCAGCATTCATTTTTGCAGCTGCTTATGGTAGAACATGCTGGCTCCTGTGCTTCATTGGACTTCATTATATTTGTTTTCACTTTCCAGTATGCTCTGCATAAAGTATCTTACCTGCCTTCGTCCCTGCGATGACATCTCTGCTAGTAAATAAAATGTGCCTAGGGATGTCCCCAAGTACTGAGGCCACTTGGCACAAAATGACCTGTTCCTATACAATTACACTGGTTCGGTCCCAAACAGGTGTTGGCAGCATGCAGAACTCCCCTGGGAGTGGGTCTGCAGCGTTGTAGTTTCCAGGCCACACGCAGGAATTGCCTGGAGAGGCCTGGCTGGTACAAGCAGACATGCATCTCAGGAGCAGGCTGACCATTTAGTGATGCAGTTGTAGTCTAAGGCCCAAGAATGTTCCCACACACTGTTATGTTTGCTGTCATTTTGACAAAGCTTTGCTATTCATACTTAATGCTGTGCAAGTGTGGTCCCTCCTGCTCCTTGGGTAATGCATTAAGAAAGCAACCAGGCACCGCAGTAAATGTCCTTACATCACAGCCATTCTAGCCCTGTACCTTTGCTCAGGTTTTGGCAGAAAATGTTGCTAATGCAATACTAACTCTCTTGCTTTCCACCTAGCAGTTATTCTGGGACAGTCTGGACAGGTCCCTTTTCGAGGCTTCCAGCACCCAAGCCTTCCACGCAGTCCTGGCACTCTTCAGCTCTCTGCGGCCCTGCTTTCTTCAGGCCCACTACCCATGGGCTTTGGGCCAGCTCATCCTTGCGAGTCAGGCCAGAATGCCCTCTGGCCTTTCCGAGCTCTGTGCTGAAATCGTTCGCAGCCAGCGTGCCGGAGGGTGCAGGCATGCTGCGCACTGGCTGACCTGGCAGTGGATTCGTACATACGTAGGGAAGAAAAAACCGACTGACCCCTGCGGTTCAGAGTCAGGCACAATTCACAGGCCTGCCGACTCTGCTGTGCTAGTTAGCTCTAGTTGCATCCTGAAGCAGGGCGTATTGCTGTGGAGTCTGTCTCCTAGGAAACTTATTTGAAGGAGAGCTTTGAACAGGGGATCAAAGCATGTAAGAGTGCGGGGAGGTGGCCTCAGACTGGAGTTGGACTTGGTGACCTCTGCAGCCCTGCTGTTGCCCATCCGGCTGCTGGAGAGGAATGGCTGGTAGCCCAGGCAGGAGGAGGACAGAAGGCGTCAGTTGATCTATTCCTGCTTCACGTGAGGCAGCCTATTCCTGGAATAACTCTGCTCTTTCTACCCTGAGCTGAGTGGTGACTGAATCAAAAAAATTGCTGATTTAAACACCCTTGTGTCTTGAAGTAGAATGGGCCACTAGCATGCTGGCCTTTCTGCAGTAAAACTTGTTTAATGCAATGCTGTTTTCTGGACGGATCCTAGATCAGGCCTCTCTTCTACTGTACTATTTCAACTTGTTACAAGTTTCCCAGATTGGTATTGAGATGAGGGAATTCCTACCATATGTGACATTTATCCATTTCTCCTGGCTGTGTGGATGATAGGTACTGAAAAAAGGATGCCAGCATTCCTGCTGTGTTGGAGGTTTTGTTCAAGCCACAGCAATTGGAAAAGAGTGCTGCAGGCTTTTCAGGGCAGGTCTTGTTGGGCAGCAGTGCAGTGATGACAGATGGTTGGAGGTATTTGTAGAGGCTGGCTGCAGCCAGGCTTCCCAAAGTCGGGTATGTGCTCATTAGCGAGTGGTGCAGTGATATCCTGACTGAGCAGGGGTGGCCCAAGCCAGGCTGGTCCATTCTGCCAGCTCTGCTAGCAGGACTTTCAGCATCATTTGCCTTGATCACTTGCACACGTCCACTTCAGTATTTTTAACAGTCGCAAGGATCCTGGATAAGGCTGGCAGGATTGTTGTGCTGGGGTGATGCTGTCCTACCATATGCCGTACTTTGGATGATCTGTTCCCTTCGCAGAACCTGTATGTCCGTGGCAGTGCCACCTAGCAGTCATGTATACCATTATTGCCACCATGTAATATATACAGACGTGTGTGTCTACGTGTATATATATATACACACATGATTTGCAGAACAGTGCCTCCCTCTGCCCTACAGCAGCTGAGCTGCTTCAGACTTGAGTCCTTACGTAGTGGGTGATGTGAGACTTGGACCAGCACAGTGATCTGAACCTTAGCTAAAGGACGGTAGATGTTATGCAAGGATTGCCTTAATTCAGGTTACTAAAGGCTTCTCATTTCCCTGCGGTGGAGCTGTGCTTGTCAGGACTTCCAAGACACCTGCATGTCCCAGGCAGCCTGCGTTGCGGGCTGCTCTGCTCACGGGGACCTGAGCAGATTACCAAGCAGTCCACCTGTAAGCTGGGAGGAAACCTGGGAATTGTGCTGTGACATTGTGAGGGGTTGTCAAAAACTAGTATATTTTTACAAAACACTCATGTTTTGACAAGACAGCTTTTTCTGACAAAATCATGTTTCATGAGCTAATTCCCAGCCCACTCTTCCTCCTACCCTTCCCTATTGCTCTCTTGTCTGTACACTTGCCATCATAACCACTTATATCAAGAAATAGAGTAGGAGCTAATGCTGACAGCATCAGCAGTAACTCTGAGTTACTGTCCTGCAGTGGCCGTTCTGTGATTCTTTGTCTTCTCTTTTCATAGTAAGTAGAATACCAGTCTCATGATGCTGGTGTCATCAATACCAAACAAAAAGTTCATAATGTAAAAATGTAAACTGAGATGAGTTTGGCAGATGATCTGTGATAACTGTATCTCAGCTGTTAGTCTTCATTTCTTGCGTGTGTTTTTCACCTCAGTCTGGAATGAATTTGCAACGTTTGCCTTCATTCATTGAACTTTTTCTTTTTTTTTTTTTTTTAAAGCTACTTGTTCAATGAATGAAAAATCTTTGGAAGGGGAGCAGAAGCCTGGTAACAAAACAGTTTTGTTGTTCACCTGTGGCTGTTCCTAGAGTGTTTATAGTGGTTCAGGTGATTTGTGTAGAATTATCGTGTGTTCTGAATTTAAGTATCAAAAAACTCATTGCCAGCCAACATGTTTCAAAAAATGATCTCCTAGTCCAGTGTACTGTGTGCTAGTTGGGCAGTGTTGTGGGGAACTTGGGATACATGCCTTCTGTTTCCAGGGCTGCCAGTGGCTTGCTGAAGAAGTCAGGAGAGTTACCTGGCTTTGGATAAGTCACCGGACTGCCCACACCTCAGTTTCCCCTTCTGTAAAATGTGGATGACGATATTGTTATAAAACTCTTCAAGCCTACTGAAGAAAGCATTGCACAGGAGCTAGATAATTTTATTGCTGCATCTACCTAAGTGTTACTTAGAATGATATAGGAGTAATTCTAAAGCATGAAGCATCTCAGCAGGTGATGCAGTTTAAAATTTAAGTAAATGGTTTTTGAAGCAGGCGCTGAATGGTAGAGTGCCGATTTGCCATCCTTCCAGGCGTGCGAGTGAAGTCAGTGCACACTGCCGTATCGTGCAGCATGAGCTGTAGCTGCATGTCCTGTGTAACTCCCCCACTACATTCACATCATGTTCAAACCTGAGTGGTTTTCAGCAAGGTAAAAAACTGATTTCATTTTTGCAATACTGAAGTCATCTGTGTGATTCATTTCGATCATTTCTGTTTAAAAATAGATTCAGTTTCTTCATACTAAACTATTATAAATCTAATTGTATTCCCAAATAGTTCTTTACAAGGTGCATTTTCAAAGCCATTTCTTCCTGTTAATAATGTAGCTCTTCCTTTCTGTGTTTATATTTTATGATTATTTGAAGTAATTTTCTAATTTGTGAATCATGACTGTATGAAAAGGCGTTCTGGTAATTGTAGCTCACTTAACAACCTAAAAACAAAAGTTTGCTAGAATATAGTCAGTTTGCTAAACCTCCAAACCTCACCATTCCTTATCATCAGTGCCATATTGACAGCAATCAATACGATTATTCAGAGCATTGGGAATGCTTGCTTGTTTGACAGACATATACGGTCAGATCTGAGCTCCGTGGATGTATTTCTTCACAAAACTAACAGCAGTAGTTACACAGCAGTGTATTTAGTCTCTGTGCGGTAAACATGGATTTTCAGTTTTATGCACTTCTGTTACTCTATAACGTAACTGCGTATACAGCCCTGATGGTCTGTTATATTTTTAGTTTGTAGTCAAGTAGTTCTTCATTTGTGGGTTTTTTTTTTTTCTCTTTTTTTCTTTTCATTGGCCAGTTTGTCTGCCCTGGGGTACTTCCCTTGATCTGTGATATCAGGTAATTTTGCTTTTCTCCCGGAACTTGGAGACCTGAGAACAGAGACCTCTCCTCAGAACTCTTCTTCCGCGAGACGTTGGCAGACTGATTCTGCATTGTTCCCTCATAAACTTAACTTACACTAAAACAACAATATGTCTGGTTTGCAGCCAGCATGTGGTACACATGTGGTGTAGTTAAATTTTCATCTAACTGTTTCCCCAGGGATTTCAATGAATAACTTTTTCAGTCCCACTCCTATTCAGTTTCTCTAAATCACCTCAGTTGCAATTTGAGTGCAATTTCAGAATAATGATTCAGACAGTTCTGATTTTCCTTCATTCTCAGTCTGAGTTCAACTTTAGTAGACTTCAAAGCAATAGTTCTGATTAAAATTTGAGAGTTCTAGTTCTAGCTATGGTCTGTGGGGAAAAAAATAAGTTTTGAGTGTTCTTTGAGATTTGAGCTGAATTTTCCTTAACTCTTAAGTAAGTAACTGTTGCTGTTGGGATGGTAAAACTCAATTTTTCTTACACTGCTGATAAGCTACCAGTCAGCTCTTACCCTGTGGCTGATCAAAACAACAGAGAAACAATGAAAAGTCAGAATGTAGTTGAAAAGAAATGTTTTAGAATCTCCATTTGTTCTCCATTTCGGTGAAGCTGGGACAAATCTGCATTCCATGGCGGTAATAGGATGTCGCAGTAAATTCTCTGTGTAGCTGTGGTATAGTTTTACATGTAGGAGGTTGTACATTCTGTCTCCTTGATGTGAAGAATCCATTTGCTCTTGGGTCTCCGGTCTCTCTTCCAAGAGAACGGACCAAGAAGGATGCAGCGGTTGCCCCTGGCATGGTGCTTGGAGGAATTCCTTTGTGCTCCGCAGCTTCCCGGAGAGCCCTGGTACCTACTTTAGGTGCTCATTGCCTTCAGTGGCTCTCATGCTGGTTTTAATTTTTTCTTTTTAAGTGTACTTTTGTCAATATTGCTGTAGTTGACATTTCTAGAGAAGTAATGTCAAATGGAATTGTTAATTACATTGTAAAATTTGTTTTGTAACATTCCTTTCAGCTTTAATTACTGGTAATTTAAAATCAAATAGCTGTGCTATTAGTAATGTATTTGCCATTTCTGCAAGTAAGGTTTTACAAAAACATTTTAAAAGAGCAAATACACTATTTTATACTGTAATGAATAAAGCAGATAGACCCAGTCAGAATTTTAAGCAGTCAACCTGTAGAAAGTGAGGCAGATTAGACTGCACAGTCAAACTATGAAGATTTAAAGTGTGATTCCAGTAATACAATATGAAAAATATATTCTGATTGACTAGGTTGAGATTGTCTATGTTATTTTCAATGCTGCACTTTCTAAATACATTATTATAAACCTTATGTCAATCTAAAATAAATGTCAGGAGAAAATCTATCACCTTTCTTTTAGAGACTTGGTACATTTATGTTTTGAAAGATTTAGCAGATTTCAACTGTTGTGTTTTTGTTTGAATCAAATGGACTGGAAGTATTATTTAATTCTGCAAATCTGGTTAGGAAGGGAAAATTACTAATTTTGTTTTATGTTTATGAAATGTAATTTATAAATATTTATAAATAGTCAGTATAAATCTGATTTTTGAAATAGATTGTGCATATTTTGCACTTTGTTCCCATTTCGCCAGACAATAAGCAGAACCTGACAGATGACTTCCACCCTGATAGTCATCTCTCTACGTGTGTAACCTGTGCTGCATATACTTTTGCTTATGAGCTGAGTGGGAGGCTGTGGCCGGCCTGCGAGACGCATGAACTCATTAACCCTTGGGAGGCTGAAGATTTACGTCCCTCTCTTGTTTGTTGTCAGGAGATGGTGGCCCTTTGTTACCTTGGGCAAGAATAGCTAACAGTGAGGCTGGGAGTGAGAAGCAATATAGACCCACTGATTTCAGAAGGAGAAAATCGGAACAATGCCCTAGAAAAAGCACGGAAAACTTCAATTAAATTCTTTAATTCCTTTCATATGAAAAAATTAATGTAGGGTGAAAACCTGATTTATCAACACTACAAACTCCATTCACTTATGCGTAAAAGCACAAGAACAGCATCTGGGGGATTGTACTGGTTAACTAACCTGTTGTGAGGAAGTTCATTTTGTCTAGACTGATCTTGAGTGGGGAGAACAATTTGCATAGAGAAATTACATAGTTAAAAAATTAGGAAAAAAAAAACATTAAAAGATTGCAAAGCTGTTAAGCAACAGGAGAATATAAGGGCAAGAAAGGTAAAAGAAGAAAAAGCATGCAAGCGGTGACAACAGGAATGACAGAATCTGTTTATACAAATTCATGTGAAACATCTGAGAAACCAAACTACAAAATATCTGAAGTCATCAAGGGGCGGAGTACACGCCAGATGCATGCTGCATCTCTGGCTCGGTTCATGCTGGAAAAAGGCCAAAGTTCTTGACAGAAGAGATGATTTTTTGCATTTCAATTAAAAGTATGTGAAGTGATAAAATACGTGTTTGTTTGGTCCTGTATACATCTGGTGCAATCTCTGGAACTGGGTTTCAACTCTGACTTATTTTTTCACAAAAGCCTTGGTGTGAATGTGGCCTTAGTTAAGTATAGCGGATAACAGCTCTAATGTTCTGAGGAGTTACTTTCCAGGAGAAAGCAAAGATTTCAATGTAATTCAGTCTAGTCTGTCCAGAATAGCCTGAGATTTGAGAAGAGGAATATAGTCCATCAGGAATTCAGTAATAATCTTAGGTATTGCAGTATTAGTAATCCTGTGCATGTATAACAGTATCAGTTATTTGTAGCTCTAAAACCAGCAAACTAAAAATCACTAGACTTGGCCAGATAAATAATTTAAGGTAGTATCTAGTATCTCCATAATTAATAATGGTAATTACCGTAGAAATCGTAAACACAGTAAATACCAGTCATTCACTTTGAGTCAACTGCTACATATATCGGAAAACTCACCCGTCTTTCAAGATGTTGAAAGGTTGGGCCCGATGATCTTTCGAGCTCCCTTCCAACCTGAGCTGTTCTATGATTCTGTGTTTGCTAAACTATATAATTTTCACAGGAAATTTGACTTCATTGACAGCCTTGAATCTGAGACACTGTCCCCTTGAATTTCCACCTAAAGATGTCATACAAAAGGGATTAAAATCCATCCTGTCCTTTCTTCGGGATTCTGGGAATGGAAAACTACTCTGTATTGAGCCAGCCACATCAGGTATGTTGGAGACATTGGTGTGCATTTACTGTAATTTGCTTTGAAAAAAGCGTGAACCAAGGGATGCTTTCCTTGTGGGCTCTTTCGGTAATGGGTGTCGTCCATCTTTGCATCTGAAAGGAATATTGCCGGCTGGAATAAATGAGGAAAAAGAAATGCTTCAATGTTGTGATAAAAAAATCAAAGTGGAGAAGAGGAGGTTGTATTTGTGTAAGAGGAAGTCTTAATAACATGTGATGTGGTTAGAGAAACAGAAGGCGAAGTTTCAGCAGAGCCTGTTCTTTAGAATCAGCAGAGAAACAGTGTGAGCAGAAGGTTGGGCCATTTCATTAAGATGAAAAATGGCTAGCGTGCATGCCAGGCACTTCATAAGGATAGCAGGGAGGATAAGTGTACAGGTAGGTGGCACTTTATAGGGGATATAGGGGAAATTCACATATTAGGGAAATGAAAGAGGACACTTAATTAGCAGATGACTGTGTAAAAAAAAAAAAGGAAATACAGTATCTGGCTTACAGAAAAAAGGTGGAGCCAATAAAATTACAGATGGGTCAGTGTAGCTTCTATTTCAGGTTACAGTCTGGCTCAGATACTTAGACTGCTGCAAACACTAAGGAGGTTAGTGACAGCCTCCCATGGATGTCAAACCCAAAAAGTCATGCCAATCGAATTGCCTCCAGTGACACTGTCAGGGGCCTGGTGGGTCAAGGAGACGTAGTTGATGCTGCCGCAGTGGGACACCGAGGGCCACTCCAGGCCCTGGAGGCTGCTGAAGGCTGGCAGATACTGGCCTCCTCTCGGCCCTTCGTCATCCTCCTGTAGCCTCAGGCGGGAGGGCTGCGGAGGTGGGAGCACGGCTGGTCAGCCAGCTGCAGGCAGATCGCAGAACCAGCTTTCTGCTTAGGCTGGGTCACCAGTCCGCGCGGCCTTTGGCAGGAGGCAAGAGGAAAATGAAAATACGGATGGAGGAAGTTGTTTCTGTCTGCCTGTGTGTCATAAGGAAGGTGAGGACATAATTATCCAATTTGTATACAATCTGAAGCATAGACCTACTTCTTTTTAAAAATGTAGTGCGTTATAAATACACCATACACCATAACTAATTTTTACAAGCTGCTTGATATTGTTCATCCACATACCAGAAGCCCCATAGTGTTTTCTGTGTTTCTAGATCACGTTTCACCTCACGCTTCTTCAAAGACAAGCACAGTGTGCTCTTCCTCCTTTTTTTCCACATTATTGCAGTTATAAATTTACATTAGGAGGGTAAAATTAAGAAGTTGTCAGCAGAGAGGAAAAGATGCAACATCATTTGCGTTATTTATGGTTCGATAGATTCCAGAAGTCATTAATAATAAAAATACTGGGCATATTCCCACAGAAGAACTCTCCTGATACTTAAGCTTTCCTGTAATGAAGGCTAATTACTGTGGATACCATTAGTATCAGACTGGAATTAGGGGTTTTAAAATGTGGTATCATTAAAGGGAAGGCAGTAAATTCAGAGTATGGGTGAACCACTGAAGATGCTAAGCAATATGGTGGAATATAAAAATATCAGCTCAGAATACCACGATGCTGAAAATGAAGTCAAAATACTGATGTAAAGACAATGACTTCAGGTTTTTTTATTAATCTCAACTCCATTATATGATGTTATTAAAGGGAACCACGCGCATCTCCAGAACTTCACATGATTACTGTCGTCATGTTTTAAGACCTTGTTTATTATTCCTGTTTTGAGACAAATTTTATCCCAGTAGTGTTGCTTGCTTACCATTATTTACCTTCAAATTTCACCACATATTAGCATTACTTGAGAACGAGCGGTGCATTTTTCTATATACACAATTTTTACCCATGTTACGAGTGCTTAATGTTTAGATCATTTTTCCATGTTAGTGGACATTTATTTTAGCATGCATAATATGTAAAAATCTGCTTACATGATATTTTCAGCTATCAGAATCTCAAGTGAAGTTATGAACTAAGATACCATCAGTATTATCTGCCTAGCTTGTCTTTTATACTTCCGAGAGAACTTCTTTCTATGCAATCTGCAGACAGATTCATGTGATGTATTAGAGAAGTTGAGTAGCTCAGTGGGTTGGCAGGTTAAACTGTTTTCTCAGAAGATGTAAATCAAGACTTGTTTCAGACCACGTTCTGTTAGCTTCACACTGATTTTCATACCTCCTCAAGCAAGGATCATGCTAGTTGAGAACTATTGTAGGTCAAGAACGAAGTTAACTGGAAGAAGTGCACTAGGAAGCAAGCCCAGCACCTGGCTGCACGAAGTGTTCCTGATACCTGCCTCAAACCACAGCATACCAGAATTAGTGTAAATCCATCATCTCAAAAAATTGACAGAGTTTTCCAGGAAGGAAATCAGTGATACATTAAAATAGACCTGGTAAAATGCAAGATCGTTCTTTTAAATATATTTTACCATTTCAGAAGTCCAGTCCTAGTTTAATTTTTAATGTAGTCATAACAATAAAGCTAGAACCCCAAAGTTCCGTATTTCACAGAATTGCCGGTGCTACAGGAATCAGCATGGGCCATTGCTAAACATTATTAAAAAAACCCAGAGATGTCCTCTTCCTAGGAAGTAATCGGTGGCCTGTGGAAGCGGGTGAACTTCATTAAGTGTTTTGGGTTTTTTTTGTTAAATACTAGCATTTTCATACAGAAGCTGTCATTTAACTTATTTTTTGCTGTATCTTCTGCAGAATATCTCATGTTTACCGGTGCGTCATGTTACATTTGTTTACAAAGAGTACTAAAATGAAAGGGAAAAAAGCTTCTAGTTTCATTTGTGCTTAATGTAGTTGAGGCTGATGTTTGTTTTTCTGGACATAGGTCTAATGCCGAGAGTAGGTGTTTACTTGCTATTTCCGTCAACAGCAGAATAATGTTTAGTATCACAACAGGAAAAACACTTGGGAGTGGGAATAAGATTTACCCTTAATTTTCAGTAGAACTAATGTGGCTCTTGGACATTCAAAATTATGCCTTTTCTAGACTTTCAAAGTGTTTTGGTAACAAATCTTTATCATGGTTGAAATACATCGGAATGCTTCAGTCCAATTAAACTAAGCTTTCTCTAGCATTCAAGTGGCGTTTTAGTGAGCAAATTATGCAAAAGTGAAGCAAAACTTCTGCACAGTAGAGTACCCACCCACTCTTACTGTACTTACTGATAGGAGTTCTCCCCTTTACAATTAGAAAATTAATTTATCTTTGAGCATTTTTAATTGTTACCTAAAATAAAAAATGTAGAGTAGCAACAAAAGCATGTCTTTTATATTAAAGAAGTAAAACCCCTGAACAGAAGAAAGTATTCATCTTAGGGGCATCTCGCTAAGTGTATTTCTGTGCTGCGCTCCCAAGACTAGAGTAGTGTTAGGAGCTCAGGCATGAGCTGAAAGGTTTTCTTGATTTCCTTTTTAAAGATGTGCAGACTATGAAGACAGGCTGTCTACTTTTTATCTTTTTACCTGTCTGCGTGAGGTGAACCAGTATTATTTTTCAGAGGTCACTTTCTGTACTCAGCAGTAGCAGTTTAGAATTAATTACAGCTGATCACTCTTCAAGTTAGTACGTGAAGTGAGTCGTGTTTGGAAATTAGCAGAGTAGTGTCTGACAATAGTGTGGTGTTGGTACGGTAAAGTGGACTGTTACAGCTGGTTTTCCAAGTTCCCTTAGGCATTCCTTACATGCTTCCTTTCAAAATAAACATGTAATATACTTGAAACACTCTAGTTACTGACTTTGGTTTTTCACTCCCCTTCAGTGGCACACAATCTTGAAATTTTTGAGAATTTGGTTAGTGTTCTTCAAAATAGCAAATCAAAAGCATTTTTTCTGCTGATTTTTGTCTGCGTAAGCATGTGGGATTGCATTCTGTTCTACTTAATTCAAACACAATAGATTAGAATAACAAAACAATGATAAATTATGCTCTGGAACAGCATTGTAACTTAATTATGTTAGCATGTTTAACATTAGTTTGGATAGTGGTATATTTGGAGAAAAACAATCCCATGGACTTTAATATTTAGAATCTGTGGGCATGCACATGAAGTTTGGGAACCTTCTGTAATATGCAAGAGTTTTTTGCTCCCTCCCACATGGCCCATCTGTTCCTGTTGGATGAGAGCAGTGTGTAAGAAGTAGTATATACATACTTCATGCAGAGAGGGTAACAGAATGTACCTTGGAATAATGCTTTTTCTCTCAAATGCGAGAAGAGGAGGGAGATGAAATCCAGTGTGTTTCTTCTCTAGGATTCAGGGAACCTCCTGAGTCTGTAGTTTATCGAACCAAACCTTTGTGTATCTTACGATCTCTCAACACCGCAGTCAGAGGTGAGCTGTGATGTATTTAGCTGTTGTGGTTGTTGTTTGGGCAGCAGAAGGTCTAGGGTACAGACGTGCCCAAAAGGCGGATGGATCCTGTGGTGGTCAGCTACTGCTGAGCGTGGCTCTTCTGTGGACGCCCTGGTAACTTAGGTACACAACCACAGTTACCAACAGGTAAAAGCCGTGCTTTGGAGTACAGCGTAGATACAGCCTAGAGTTAATCATCATCATGTAAATATGAAAGATCACTGAGTAAGTTCAGTTGTGTGCGAAGTAAACTATACCTATAAAGGTGTAGTTTGACATAATGCTAGATTTGTTTAACCTGAGATGCCAGTTGGGATGACATGCAAGGTGTGCTGAAGCTTCCAGTGGTACTTTGGTGGTTGTCATTACATTACGTTACATATTTGAATTGATTATGTTAAAAGATCTTCCCTGTTTTGACTCACAGATTGCATTTGGGCACTTATAGTATGTTAATGATTATTGTATCTGTTTGCTTTGCCTTTTTACTTCCTCTGATACATGGAACATATTTTTAACTGCTATTCACCATGAAGAGAACTCTATCTTTAATTCAGGCATACACAGTTCATGTAATACTTATTTATACCCAAATCTACATTGGCAGGCTATAAATGCCGCAGAAAAATGAAGTGAGAGAAAAAGTTATGGTTATATAGAGCTTTAACTCAGTCCTTATATGTACATGCATTATGTGAGTCTTAATTTCCTCTCTCTTTTTTTCCTCTAAGTAGAGATCCCAGTACCAAGCTGGGATTTTCCACTTGCGTGTCCTACACTGTTTCAGAAATGCCTGTTGTTCACACCGTGTCTTTGGCACGGCCAGATTTAAACCTTGCTGAGGTCTGCGGTAGCCTCTGTGTGCAGTTGCCCGGGTCTCAGGGCAGCCCTGAAGGAGGCGACACGGAGCTGTGCTTTTGGGGTGCGCCTGCCCGTGGGGGAGGCAAGGAGGCACCTTCAGGGAGTAGGACTATGGACGCTACTCTGAGAACCTGATTTCTGCGGGGTGTTGCGGACACGTGGCTCTTAAACTTGGTGTAAGTCAGAGGTATTGAGCACTTAACAAAAATGATTGTAAGATTGAATCAGCTTCTGCATGGTGGAATTGATAAAAAGTTGGGTGAAGAGTGTACCAAATTATGAGGTATGTAAATTATCAATCAAAAGGAAGGCGCTGTTCTGCTCACATTCATCCATAGACTGTTGGTTTCTTCCAGAACACAGATTGCTTTAAACTTGTGAAAAATCTTTGAGAATAAAATATGTATTAAAAGAAAAAAAAAAACAACGAATCCCACTTCTGTTTGATTGATTGACACTATCTAAATGCTGTGTTTTGCTTAGGAAAAAATCTAACTTGATTTAATTGATACATAGGATTACAGTAATCTCCCTTTAATTCCAGTAGAAATGCCACCTGTTGAAAAGCTAAACTTAAGTGAACTGTTGCAGTCCAGTTTGGATTTGTCAGAAGAGTGGCCTAATGAAGAGGAAAAGCTAAGATTTCAGAAGCTGAAAGAAGAAATTATAAAAGTCGAAAAAGAAGAATTTCTTGCCGACAAACATGTAGGTGCAATCCATGATTTTCCTGAAGCAGGGAAAAACCACAGAAAGAATGAACAGCTCTACTCGGAGTCAGCTAGTCTTTGCAGGTGACTAAGCCTCGTGCGATGATATATGATAAGGATCTTGCAAGTGCTGGAAAACTCTGCATTTCTACTGGAAAATATAAAAGCATCTTAATACGAATCATTATACTAATTGTTAAATATGTATTGGATGAATAAATGGTATTTTTGACCTAAGTACATAGAATACAAAATAACTTTTATATTTTCTATTATTTAAATATTTTTTCTCCAAAATTAAAAAACACTATCGATCTTTTATATTTTCTCATTTACTTCTTATTCCTATTTTGATAATTGTACCCTTGAATGTCCAGATTAATTCTACTGAGAGACAATAGAATTTTATAGTACAGAATAACAAAGGACTGTAGAATCCTATAGGTAACTTGATTTTTCATTTCTAGTATACGCAATATGATAAATAAGTATAGATACAAGATAATATGTTAAATCCCTTTACATTTGCACTCAAAAGCATTTAATAACCACTTTATCATATTTCACAATATGCAAATACGCAAACCCTATTTGGGAGAATTTGTTGGTGAATCCTTTCTGAAAAAGGACTTGTATATAAAGGAGAGAATAAACACACTGGAAATGTTGTTAATTTTTTTTTTGTCCAACTATTTTCAGTATTTACCATGATAACAATGAATTTTTCCCCCAATATTCATGAAGGTTTTTCTTGCTACTTAAAAATTATTTATTAACACTAGTTTTTAATAAACTAGACCTGACTGATTTTTTAAATATTGACCATTTGATTAGGTTTCAGATTTAAAAAAAAAAAAAATAGAAAGGGATTTTTGTATTTTCTGTGAATTTTTTTTTTTTGCCTTCTCTCTTTCACTCCTCACCTCTCGCGTTTGCCTCCCTCCATCTCTCAGATGTCACTCCCAGGAAACAAAGTCAGTAGCAGAAAGCCGTGTGCTTAGTGAGCATGGAAGGGTTAGGGGGAACGCTCCAATGATCGGCGAGTTACTCATTGGGAGGTTCACTGGCTTAGCTGTGCCGTCGGTGTTCACTGTTTGCCCCACGGCTTTCCGTCGGTGAGCAGAGGCTGGGCGGCAGTCTGTCCTGCAGGGCGCTCGGACGGTGCGGTGCCCTGCTGCTCACTGGGCTCTGCCACCCGTGGCTGGGGTTTTACGTACTGTTCGATACCGATACTCTCACGTTTTAGAGGGAGGTTGGTTTTGAAGTATCAACAGTATGCAAAAAATCTTGCAGAATTCGTGGTTTATGCTTACTTTTTTTCCTCAGAATACAACCTTGGGCTGGCAGTGGCTTCTGTGAAGTATTTCATTTGGTAAATTACTTAAATATGTTTTTTACTTTAAATATTTTAATGGTTATATTGAAATAGGCTGCTCATACGCAGGATTACTAGTAGATAAAAAACTGCATTTATAGTGTGTATATCACCATCATTAAATGTGCTCAGTTTTCTGTGTAGTATTTAATTAACAATATCAATTAACAATATCGAACTGTAAAAGGAAGATGTCCACACAGAAATAGATTTATTAAGTTTCTATCCTATGATAGGACAATTCAGGCAAAGCAAGCTGAAAAGTGCAGATTGGTAGCGGAAAAGGAGCTGAAAGAGGAACAAGCTTTATTTGAACACAGGAAAAAGCAAGTATTACAATGTCATTGTTTTAAAAAAGTGTGTGCTTACCTTCTCCATAGATTGCCTAGTTGGCTATTTGTAAGGAAAGAAGTAATTTCAAGTATTTTGTACTACAAGTGGAAATATAAAGAGTGCTTTTCTTTACAAAATATGGTGCTCAAAGACAACAAGAAAGGAGACTTGCCAAGCTCCTTACCAACTCGGCCATGGAACTCCATGAATTCCCATTCCAACTGAGCAGAAAATAAATCCTTTTCAGTTAATGCTTATGTTACATTCCATGTAAACTTAAATTTAACTGAATCTTTGCTGACAGAAGGCTACAGCTAGAGGGCAAACTCTGCCTATGACATAAAAATGTGATACATCTAGGGTATAAAACGTATATGCTGGAAGAACTTGTTCATATCTCTGCATATTTTCCTGCTATATGCGTACATTTGGACTGCTGTTCCGAAATCAATCCACTAACTGCAGACTAGACCCAAGGAATGAGACTCAATGTTAGTACTCATTTGTATCTTCTTAATACCTTTGTTCTTTTATAACTGAAGTTACAAAAGTCACATTACAGAACAAATGCATCTCCGTGGAAGCACCAGATGGTTGTGTTACAAAAGGGCAATGCCCTGGATTTGGGGGGTACACAAGGTGTTCCAGCAGTTTGGGTTAAACCTGGTGTGCTTTGGTGCTCCATGGGCATCCCTGCCCCAGGAGAGAGGGAAAAACCAGGAGGAGAGGAGCAGGGCCAGGGAATCCTTGTCTCCCCTTCCCGTCAGGCAGGGAACGTCGTTGGTTCCTAAGAATCGACTCGTCAGTGGGCAGTGAGCCATCATTTGGGCCAGGACTAGTGAAAATGAGCCTGCTTCTACTGCCAGTTATTTAACGGGTTGTGTGCCCAGCTGTCGAGTGACCACTGGGAACAAAAGCTGAGCTTTCACGTACCCTGCCCTGCCCTGCCTTTTAATCCTGGCTGTCTTTTGGTCTGACCCTCGTTTGTTCTCAGGTGAGATGCTGACACAAAGGAGGTGTTCGTTTAACTTCTCGTTGGACTTTGATGCGAGCATTCCTTAGCTTTACGGACAGTTACAGACAGGATCTAGAGGTCAAGACGAAAATACTGGGAAGACTTTAGGAAAGCATCCACAATAAGACTGGGCACAATGTCTGTTGTTTTTTAAAGTATTAATTTATTAAGCATTATTATAGTTGACAAGTATTTTTAAAGAGAGAGTGGAATTGAAGGAAGAGGATTACTCTGTTTACGTGCAGACAATGGCAGTACAAGAAGTAGCCTGAAACTTAGGACCAAAACAGAGAAGAGCTGCAGAATCACTGTGAACATTCAGAATCAGAGTAGAAATCATATTAATGAGACCTTTATTGATGAACCTTAAAAATGTAATGGGTGAGGTTACACCAATAGAAGTTTTTGTGGTACACCTGTCTACTTCTTCTTTATGTTCACTTAAATTTCCTCAGTATCTAAACTTAACCAAGTTTAAACTCTAGCCCAGAGATGAACCGTGTAGCTCATTACCAGTCCTCTGAGCAGTTTAATTTCTCTGCCTGGCTTTTGTTTGAATCTGTGTCCTGCTCCTTGCTGCTCTATTCCTTCACTGAACTGGGAAGTGTGGGGAAGTCTTTGCAGTGCTCGTCTTCTTTTGGTAAGTTAATGTTCCAGGAAGAGGCCCCTGGTATTTTCTCTTTGTTGGCAATCGGTATATCTGATAAGTGTCGTATTTTGTTCAGCTGTAAATGGCTAAGCACGTGAACAAGAGTAGTGACATTCACCTCTTAAATTATGGCTTTAAAAGTTTGATATAAATTAACTTTTTCAGCAATAAAGAAACGCTTCAGGAATGCCGCAGCCAAGCGAAGTTGATGAAAGAAAAAAAAGCAAGGTTTAGATTTTCACCTACAAACGCAGATACGGTATGTAACAGAAAATAGCAAGGTAGGACACTGGAAAAAATAATTCATGATACCCTTTGATTTATTTTCTTTATAGTCCATATATTTAAATTTAAAACTTAAAAAGAGAAAACCAGAAATTTAAATGCCAGCACTTCGGCAGTGGCTTTGCAGGCCCTTTCTCCAGCGTCTGTGTGGCCTCTGGCTCCTGCCTCAGTGCTGCAGCCCCACGTGCAGTGTAGGAGTTGCCAGATCCTTCAAACTGCTACTCAAAATCTGCAGTGGCTCCAATAATCAGGCTGCTTGGAGGCGTTAAAACAGAAGTGCGTATGTTGCACTATGATTTTTTTAAATTACCGAACACCTCCAATATGAGATGTTGCCTCTGCCAAACTGAATTTGAAGTCGGCTGGATTTTCTGGTTCCTCCTGGAATTTGTAAACGCTGGCGTATGAAGGGAGGGGACCTCACGTTTGTTTCTTCCTGAGTGTATACGAAAGGCCTGAAGAGTTTTTTCCCCAGAGTAACAAACATGAAAACAAGAATCTCAAAAAAATTTTCCCGTTAGTTTTGCTATTAGATTCTCATTCCTTATATACAGTATTGCAAAAGATGAGATGCTGACAATGAATACACACGCATTTTGCAGTGCTCTGGTGTGACAGTGAACTGCACCATAGGCGCCGAGTAAGGCAGTGAGAGATGATCGCCGAAGGCACTTGAAATGCTGTGAGAGATTTTGGCTGTGAAGAATTCTTTCTTCTCAGTTCCGTGATTGCTGGGCACACTACTCTTCACTGTGGAAGTGTGGAAATATACCCAAATTTGTCTGAAATGTCAGTAGGTTTTAGATTAAAATACATTATATCCCTCAGTGATAAAAAAAGGGATTCGTACAGGTTTAGCATTAAATTTTATTATCTGCTTAGCAACACCCGGTGCTCAAACAATAAAAAAGGACTTTGTATTACAGATTACAACTTTTCTAGAATTGTAAGAAAATTTGCAATTCAACATCTGACAGAACCAAACTATTTTTTGTATACATTTAAAAAGTAAAAACAAAGTAGCCACACTTAGCATACTAGGGATTTTACTCTTTTTTTCTTTTTTTTTTTAACCTCAGATTTTTTAAACTAAGGTAAATTGTGTTGCTAAATGCATCAGTGCTTGGAGAGCTGTCTTTCTGAACTGCAGTTTATCAATAGGAGGTTCCATAGGTTTACCAGCTGACATAGGTGTCCCTGTTCGGAGCCTGGGCTCCCCGGGCGCAGGTAACGGCAGGCGCCTCCATCGGTGATCCATGTCGGCTGCCGTTTTCGCTGACTATGCGGGAACCTGGGCTTCTGACCCAGGCAGTTTATTCATGTTAATACAACCCTTTTTCTCCTTTCTACTCACCCATAGTGTGACATTTTCCACCAATTAAATAGCGTTTCTTAATCCTGGCAGCAGAACTTTGCTTAACCTGCAGCGCCGTGGGAACGTATCGGAGCCAACCTGCTGGCAAGGCAGCCCGCTAGCCACAGTCCCCTTTTCTCTCGCCGAGCGGCGGCGTAAGGATCATGTTTGGTTACTTTAGCAAAATAGAATTTTGATTTAAACGGATTTTTTCTATACAATGCTATATATGATACATTACTAAAACGTTTTGGAACTGATGGCTGGAAAAGTGATATGAGCAGGATTTTATTCCGCTTCATCCATCTTCAGGAGAGTTGTTACTGAAGTTTCAGTTACCAGACTTTTTCACCTGATTTTCTTAGACTGTGATTATTCATGGCTGGCTTTTACTGTCCTGGAAGTTAAATACATAAATGTAATGCTCCTATCTATGGTAATGTCTCTGGCCAGTCTTACCACGGAAGTCGAGCGGAAGCGAAGCAGGTCTGCGGGACAGGGTCTGCGTGCGGAGCAAGGACAGCGTGCAGCTGGGTCGCCGTGAGGGACACAGCGGTACTGTATCCGTGGCTTCACTGGCACCGCTAGCCCATTCTGATTACTGGGTAGAATTAATACTATGTACTTATGCTTCATTAATTTTACACAGACTTTCCTGTGTAAAATTATCCTTTTTGTGGATGTGGGTCAGACCAGCCCGGGTCACTTATTTCCTGCTTTCCCTGCACTTTAAGCTGATGATCTAAGTGCGACGGTTCCAGAAGCTGGTGTGTTGTGTCGCAATATTGAACATCAAGGGCAATTTCCCGATGGTGAGAGCAGGAGCACGGCCGGCAGCGGTGTGAGAGCGGTGCATCCTCCTGCTGTGAGCAGTAGGGGTCGGGTCTGACCACGCACCTGGTTTTTCACTGAAAACTTGGTAGCTGAATTCCTGCCGAAGCGCTGGGAGCTTCCCTGATGGATTGCGTGTCTCGGTGGAGCTGGGCGGTCTGCTTTCTCTGGGGAAGAAGGTCTTGGGTTTGGTCAACCTGACGGATTGTTTTTAGGACTACAGAAATTCGACTAGCATAGAAGAGAATTGAATTTTGAATGCCAAGAGAAGGATTAAGTATATTGTTATGTGATACAATTAAACATTCCTCATCTTTCTCTCCCATGTTCCCACGTACATAAATGGGGAGAATGATGTGTGCGCTCCCAGAGAACAGTTCTTGAATTTCTCCTGTAAAAGTTTTTTTCTTCATCTGTTAAAACAAAAACCAAACTCACAAAACCAAAAAGCCCACCCACCAAACCGACCATATTTAGGTGATACAGGCGATACACACACACCCCCCGATAAGAAGCGGGGGGTTTGGATGTGGAGGAGGATGTGGAAGGCGGGAGCGGGGTGTTTGGCGGCGGGGAGCGGCAGGTGGCGCGGCAGGACCGCGGGAATACCGACACCAGGAAGAAACACGCTGTCGTATTTTTGTATTAACAGGCTTTGATTTTTGCTCTCACGTTTAGTGTATTTCTTTGATCATCTTGTTAGAAGTGGTTTTCGTATTCCTTGAGTTACAGAGAATATTCCTTCATTTAACCCTAAAGATTTTAGTTTTCAAATTGTTCTTGTTGGAATGGGGCAAAAAAACCCACGAGGCAGCTACCCTTATTCAAAAAAACTTAGATTGTCTTGGATTTAGAAGCCTAGTTTTGAGTAATTACGATGAAGGCATGGGTAGGTGAGTTACGGTTGCTTGTGGTTGCCATTGTGTACCTTGAATATCCCAAAAGCAAATACCGTTTTTGGATGTGTGTGTCAGGTCGACATGAGCATGCCGTGTCACTTCGGCTCTGTTTTTACCTTAACCGATAATGTCATAAGGGACAGTTCTGGAAATGGATTTGTTCTGTAGCATTCTCCTTGTATTAGTTGATTGACTTTCTTTGCAGCAGCGTGATTACAGAAGCATAGTCATAGGCAATACTATTAAAACATAATTGGCGGTTTTATTGTAAGCCAGTTTAGGGGTAAGCTTTTGCACTGAGAAAAATGAAGTGCCTATAAAATACTTTTAAGTCTACTGCAATAATTTTTCTCAGTGCAAAACCGTGGGAATTTATTAACTTGAACTAGCGGTAAGGTGGTTTGTCTGGGAAATAATTTGGCTTCACAGAATAGTTTTGAATTTTTAAATGCGTTCAACCTGACAAAACAAACCCAAAATTTTTTTGTAGCTTTATTTGGAAAATGCTGAGGGAAGGGCCTAACCCTACAAGTGCTCAGGACCAGGTTTCTGGGAATGTGGAGGTAGGGCTTTGACTTAGCTCTTCCACAAGTCACTCCACAAAGACTATTGAGTCAGTATCCATCAGTATGTCCTGTTAGAGCTGCACTCTATACAACCCCTGGTATAAAGAGACAAGGCTGTGCAGCCCAGCGGTCAGAACATCTGGCAGAAGTCTGCCCTTCTTCCGTAACCAAATACAAGGTGTCAGTGCTTCTGAGCCTCTTCCTACCCTCTCTCCTGGAACTACTGTCTTCTTACCAAATGGCCCTATTGTCCTACCTACTTTTGCTCCCCACAGTTGGCTAACATCATTAGAAAACACACGTTTGGCCTCTTTTTTCCCAGGCTGTGGAGATGTTACTTGCATTGCAGACACAGTTGGACTCGCAGGGTGCTGCCACTGTGCATACACAGCCAGTACGTGAGAAAATACATTTTCTCAACACGCATTTCTCAAGTACGCTCTGTCAATAACACATTTATTAAGACTGATACATTTCCACAAAATTGACTTTATATTTTAGTAAAATGGAAAAAGTATTGCCAAAACATCTTCAGCTGTTCCTACAAATCAGTTCAGGTAATCCCCAAGGGCTACGCTGCCACACTGGTGAAGGTTTTGGGTTAGCAGCCCCAAAATGGGATGATGGCAGTTCTGTGAACTTGAGCACCACTTCTTTGATAACTCAGGACGCGATTCTGTGCCACTGAACCATGTTCTTGAAGCTCAGGTATCGTTGCGAATGGTAGCTACGTGTGCCATTAGGACAGCTGTCTCCTGTGGGCTACTAAACACGCGAAAGTCTTTTTCCTGTTTTTCAGTAATATGAGACCAAGCAAATACCTCTTTCAGCTATAATTAAAGATAAACGCGTATCTACCTGGAAAAATTTCAGATAGGATAGAATTTGAAAAGATAGACTATTTTGCCAATTATAATTACTGTTAGTACAGTATTCTAGATTTGAAATATATCTATAAATTTCCCAATTTTTCCCTTTATTTTTGCTCCTAAACTTTGCATGCTGTCATGCCCGTCACCACCCTGATGTCTTTAGACCCAAGTAGCTTTTATAAAACCATTCTGTGCTTCTAGTAGGGATAAAATTTATGTGTTCTTCATAATGATTAGTGAACTATCTACTTACATACCAATATAAAGGAAACTGGGTTCTCTATGAGCAAATCTGCAGCAAGCCACTGCAGACTCTGGCACGTCTTGCTTTTCAACCTAAGTCCCGTCCTTACTGCGAGCGCCTCCTTTAAAACACTAACTGGTTTTAAAACTGTTCCAGAGAAAACAGTCTTAAGGTGGTGTAAGCCAAGCTGTGTAAAATGTCATGGCGCCCTAAGGCTGTTTGCTGAATTCCTGAACTGCACCGGTACGTGTTTAATTTAGCTAGAATGGATTTGTGAAAGTCTGGGAGAAGAACAGACCACACAGACCAGAGTCCGGAGTTTCGGAAAGACTGTCGGTGCAGCAAGTTTTATGAGATCTTAGGAGCTTAAGATGCAACTGGATGGCACGGTTACCGGCCCCTCGCAGAAGGGCGGATGCTGCTTTGGTCTGCTTTGTTTGTTCTTAAATCATTAAGTAATTTAGCATTTATAAGTTTTTCACTATATGGTAGGAGTAAACCATCAGCATTAATCTGAATTTAAATAATTTAAACAGATTTGGTTTATCTGTCTGTTTTTCTTCCCCAGATCTTGGGGAAATAAGACTCTTGTAAAGTATCTCATTTCATCTGTGAATATTACAGCTTAATTGAAGGCAATAAAAGCATAGGAGTACAAGATGCAGAATTCAATTATAGGACTCTGACTTCAGCCGTTGTAGCTGTAGCAGAACCCACGAGCGTACTCCTTACCCAACTCCCATTGGCCTCCACAGCATCATTATCGTTTTAATGAAAAGAAAAAAAAAAAGAAAGGTGTTCAAGCCAAGCCTTCACACAGCACTGATTTTCGCTTTACTGGACTGTGTATTAAGCCCCCTTACAGAAATGGAAGCACGTTCATGCTGTGTGGCAAGTGGGAAAATGCATGGAAGGTGTCTTCCTAAGAGCGTGTCCCCGGAGCGTTGTACAGGTCCTGCGGTGCTGGCTGTGAGCGCGCGACCGCCCTGCCCGGAGCTGCCTGGGAGGCTCAGGGACCCAGCGCCCCTCGCAGCATTCCCCAACAGC
This sequence comes from Burhinus oedicnemus, assembly GCA_008921705.1. Taxonomy (NCBI): domain Eukaryota; kingdom Metazoa; phylum Chordata; class Aves; order Charadriiformes; family Burhinidae; genus Burhinus; species Burhinus oedicnemus. The sequence goes on along the minus strand of VFFE01006818.1, from coordinate 17,847 downwards.
CACTGCTCACTGACCATGGCTTCTAAGAGCCTTCACAGCATTTTTAATTTCAGTGTGAAACTGTTTTTACTTGCTATCATTTCCATATAATATGTTAGCATTATATTTTTCTGTAGATACCAAAAAATACACCATATGCTACGGATGACATTGGTTACTACGCCACGAAAGAAGGAGCTGAGAAACAGGGCCGTACACCTGCAAAAATGGCAGAAAAGTTGCTGAAAGTAAAAGTTGAAGCTGCAAAGTGAGTGCTAAAAAGATAAGATTATAAACTGTTCCTACATAACACTATGGATGACTTCCATTTAATTTTGTTAGTATGAAAGTATGCTTTTCTTCTTTGCTATCTGTGAAGTAAAAGCCCTGCACCCTAATCAACAAACACTGTGACTAAAAGAGAAATAAAAAATCAAGTGAATGCCAGGCTTATTAAAAAAAAAAATGGTTTTAAAAGATAATCACTAGAGCTTCGAGACTTGCACCTGAGCTATATGCATTTGCTCCTTCATGTACAGTGCGATATCAAGACAAGAAGCATGCTGCTAAAACAATTCTTATTTTATTATAGTAATAATTTATTTTAATAGTAAACCAACTATTTTATTTCCATATTGTCTTAATACCGTGAGCGTGAGCCAGAGAACTGGCTAGAAACTGAGTATCTCTGGTCCTTTTTGCAAAATGAACTAAACAAATCTCAGCGGATTGATGGCCTCAGCTTGACAGGCTCGTCCTGGAGTATAAATTTACATACATGTCTCCATTGTTCTAGCCTGTCAGCTGGGCTGGAAAATACTTGAAATCATTCTTCTTTATGAGAGTTTAAAAAAAAAAAAAATAGAGGAGAGGGGAGAAGTGTGAACATGTCCCAAATTTTTAAGAGCCTGTAAAATATTTGATGCTGGCTGTAGAAGGTGTTCAAATTGAGTTTCAGGGTTTTTTCTATTTGGTTCTGACTTATATGGGGAAAGCTTGAAATGTTCTGTTTCTTTTTCTGTTTACAAGATGTGTTGGTTTGCTCCATTTTGCACTTCTAAAAATATGAGGCTGTAACTTGACTAACTGTACAAGCATGTTCCAGTTGATAATCTCAGGACATAACTACTAAACAGCTGTCTGTAAATCAAGGAAAATTTTAATCACCTTTAAGGAAAAATACATTTTATTATACTGTCTCGTACTACGGAGGAGAGGTGGTTACAGGTACCACGGCTATGGCCAGACAGGTCTGATGAGCACAAAAAGTAAAGTACAGTAAATACATTTCTTTAGCAGTTGTTCATAATTCAGTCCTGTTCTTGTATTGGCTTTCATACCTGCATGAATATCCCCAGTGCATTGGAAAGGGCTGGTCTGTAGTACTCTCTTGGATTTCCGCTGTCCAACATGATTTTAAATTTACGGGCAAGACGGTTGAACAGCCGTGTGCATATGCTGTAGATGGCTCAGCCGCTGGCACTGGGTGCAGCTCAGCGCCCGTTCAAATTCTCGTTTTGCTAGCATGCCTTCTGCAGCGCTTCATTTCGTTTCACCAGCTGCTTGTGCTGAACTCCCCATCGGTGTTTCCTCCTTTGAATTGCAGGACCTCGTTCAGTTTCCCTGACCGTACACCTCTCCTTTTTCCCTTTTCCATTCCACTGCCTTGTTCATGGAAAGTCTTCCAGCTTCTACAGCAAAGGGCCCACCAAAACCAGTCTGCTGCACTACCAAACTCTGACCTATCCCCAGAGCGCCATCGAGCTTAGGCACCGAGCGAGGCAAGGGGGTGATTTACATAAATAACTAACTACGTAAATAGATCCCTGTGAGTGTAAGACCCAATGCAAGATAGAGCGGTGCAAGACCACCGCCTGGTGCGTATGCCACAAAGTGTGTATTAACAAAGGCAAAGCCACAGCATTTCGCTTGTTTTGCTCTCTATGTCTGTATTTGTATTTTTGGCAGAAATGGGTTAAATACTTGAAACTGGGAGCAGAAGGGTCAATGAATATAAAGCAACTGAAATAATAATTTTACCATGTTTACTTAGATATCTCAGAGAACAGAAACTGGAACAGCGCCTCAAACAGCACATGCAAATGATGAAAGCAAGAGGAGAAAAATTAAAAGGAACATCCCAAGTGGAAATGAAGGAAGCAAAACAAGACACTGAGACAGTGAGTATCTTCTCTTTTTCAGGAAATACAGTAAATGCGGTGCTCTGTTCTGATGAACACGGGTTAATTTGGTATTTCGTTAATTTCACAACAGTCTGAGGTACCAAATATTTTAAAACTGAAACTGTTAAAAATTAAACATTTTATTTTTGCTCATGCTAAAATTGTCTGTATGTATGTGTACATGTACACAACGTGCACATATATAAACAGACATAAAATACCTGTAGTGCTTTGAGTCTTTCAAAAGCAAAGCCAAAATTCTAAGACAGAAGACAAAAACCAAGAAAAGCATAAAGGATGGCGAAAGATTAATAAAAACCTCAGTAGACCAGGATGATGATTTTTATCCCATGCTGTACAAGCCATCCAATGCAAGTGGTTAATACAGCAAAAAGTTGAAATTCAAAATTATCCATTTACAGTTGGAAAGAGGACTGATAAATCTATACCTTGAGACATCAGTAAATGTCCCAATTGGGAAGAGAAAATTGAGAGCTGTCATTAAAGTTGGCATAGCTGTAAATTTTATTTGCTTATTGCAACATTATCATCGAATCATAGAATCATTAGGAATTATTTTGCCTTGACTGAAAGTATTACTTCAGTTTTCTGAACTGCATAGCTGGTCAAAATGAAGTTACACATCTTTCAATAAAATGAGTCAGTGCTTTGCAGTTAGTTTGTGTGCTGTGCATAATCAAGACACTCAGCTCAAGATCAGTTTTGCCTCAAGAGCCCAGGCTGATTTTTGATTCCCATGGGGATGAGATCGCTGCTGACACCGACTGGCTTCCGCAGGGTGGCATGGCCAGCGCTGGGCAGCTGTGCCGGAGCATTCTCCCCAGGGACCAGCAAGCTGGCAGTGGGGCCTCTCACTCCGCTGTCCTGTCTCCTTTCTCTTCAGCTCTGCGTCATTCCCACTGTGCGATGTGCTCAAATGATAATCTTGTCAGATTCAAAAAAGCAAACTGTCTTAGAAATAGGGTTCCTGAGGACAGAGCGAGTACAAATGCTCTATATGGTTCTCTGAATGCCATGGCACATTGTGTACGTATTGTGCATTCTGATCAAGCAAGAAATCACTTTCATTAATGTGTAGAGGAAGTATCGGTGGTACTAAATGTGGCAAAGCCTTTTCCCAGTAAAGAATTACATTGTAGTAATAAACAAACCCCTTTTATAATGCACAGGGAATATGAAATGGTTTCAAAACTGTTTACTTACTCCAAAGAGGCGCAGCAGTCCATCAAAAGGCTCTTCCGTTGCAGCTCCTTCTCACGCAGCAGTGAGAACCTGTGCCTGCTGGGAGTCACCTACCTCTGAACCTTTCACTGGCGTACGGGGTCCCAGGTCCTGGGGAGCCCGAGCAGTCACTGGGTAGAAGTACTGGAAACGTGCAAGTGGCTGTAGCTGTGTGAACCGATCACGTAAAGGCCATGGATTTCATAGCCTCATTTTTGTAGGGTTTGCACCACTTTGCAGTACATGTACTTTTGGAATAAAGGAATTCGGATTTTATTCAAAGCATCTTTTGGCCCTAAAACCAAAGTGATCTAATGCACTGAAAGTACGGCCTCCCTAATATACATAACAGGGCAAACAAGTCTTACATGGTGCAAAGCGTCTGTCCCTATGCCAGGAAATCGTGACACTGTTCTAAAATTACCCACGTCCCTCCCATTCCCTAACGTCATGCACAGCACAACGCAAGCTGCACACTCCCAAAATGGAACTCGTTCCTCAAGGTAGGTACAAGAGTCGTGTATGACAACATGAGCCTGGCATTTAGGACTGGACTCCGTAGGGGTCCCGCGTGTCCCATGCCATGGGCTCCCGGTGCTCTGGGAGGGTCTCTGCTCTCACGGGGCGGCACGCGGCTGCAGTTCAGGATGGGCTTGGTTGCCTTTACTGTTTCCATTAGCAATCTGCCCTTGGGTTTCCCAAACACACATTTGAGAGTCTTGACGCTACTTAGGAGATCCCATTCCTTAATCAGTATCCCCAGGAATTGCAAAATGTCTACTCGTTAGCAGCAATGCCAAGTATGTCTACACAAACTGCCACGTACTCAGTTACGAGCCTTGCAGAGCAGGGGAGCTGCTCTGTCTGTAGTGGCCTGCTAGTATTTTAAAGCTGGTAATTACCACCCAAAAAGGAATGCATCACTGGATGGCAGTTGGGGAGCTGTGGGACTTGTGGAGAGCTTGAGTTCATTCACCGAATCTGAGTGACTTCCAGCTTCACAGCAGGCCATTAATCCATGGGGCCTCGTGCTGGCACAGAGGAGCGCGTTTTGCAGAGCGCGCACTTCAAACAGTGGAAAGATGTAATTCTATTAGCGTAATTGTTTTCATTTTTCTTAAAGTTGTTACGTGGAATGGACTATCAGGAGCTAAAGCCTGCAAAGATCTACTCACGGACTTCCCTGTGAGCTTTTGTGTAAGCTTGGCCTGATGGCCTGAAGTTATTTTGGAACCCCCGAGGTCATTGTATTTTGAATATGACTGTATCGTGTTCCATAGTATTCATGACATACTGAATAGTAAAAGGAATAATGTTTTAAAATCTCTGGTTTTATGTCTAAAAAGCAGAATATTTTCATGAAGACTTTTAAGAGCCTTACTGAATTTCCATCAACTTTCAAGTTTTTCATAATTTTGTGAAATATCTTAAGTGAATGAATACGAATCTCAATCTGGTAAAAAGTATATTTACATACCAATATTGAGTTGAGACTATTCACAAATATATTTATTAGTAATAAGTTCAGCAGTACATGTAGTTACTGTTTATTACTTTCAAAATCTGTTGAGCTTTAATGCTTCCAGCTCGTTTCTAATCAATAGCTTCTTTATTCCTACAAACTGACCTATGCATGTATTTGCACTAGTGGGATTAAACCCCCCTGTTTTTTCAGCTATTTTAGAACGTGCACATATGTAAATGTTAGCGTGTGCATGGGACTGGAGATCTAAATCCCAGCACATTCTTACGCTTGCACAGTTAACAGGGATGGACAAGTCCGTTGAAGTGCGTACTCCAGCTATTGTGTGTGTACAGCTCCATGCGTACACAAGTGGAGGCTGCAGAAGGAGCAGGTAAAAATCTGGCCCGTTAGACATATGCGCTACTTTCTGTTCTTAATTATGTATATTTATATAGCCATTCTCTATTTTTTGGTTCTCTTTTAAATCCAAGGTTGAAGATCTACGGACCAAGCTAACAAAACCAAAAGGACAGCCCCCTCTCCAGGAGTATCGTCTCACGGCCTTCACGGGGGAGTTTCTACCTGACCCACCAAGAATGCAAACTCAAAAGATCTTTTCCAGTAGCAAATCCTGATGCCCTGGAATTTTAAACCGTGAGATACTTCCTCATAAGAATGAGAATTGCAGAAGCCACATCTTCTCACTTAGTCTTCCCGACTGCATTTGGCAATGTGAAACCTGTAACAGTGATCAATCTGCTTTAGCTGACTGTAAAATTTGTCTCTTTTAGAAGACTTGTGGTACCGTGTTGTAAAGGGTTTTCTTCAGCCTCTCTGCACATTTTTCTCAAGCGCAATTCTATGGGCTTACAAAAATTCTATGAAAATAAAATTCAAAAATTGTCCCTAAGGTTTGGAGCAGCCATTTGTAATTTTACTAATCCCAGGCACGGTGTGCTACTAGTCAACTGACTTCATGAGTAACTCATCTCTGGCCTTGCTGTATGTCCTAGTCATATCAGACCAGTCTGGGTCTTCATCACAAACCCTGTGTTTCGTGTTAAATCGTCGCGTTAGGTGTAAAGCTACTCTTCAAATGTAGAATAACCTTATTTGCATTTTAGTGTCGTGAAGGCTGTGTCCTTCCCCTGGACAAGAGGGAGCAGGCAGGAGCATTTCTCAGGGCGTCTGTGCTTTGGTTTGGAGCCCTGCTGATGCCCCAGAGCTGCCCCTTCTCCACCGGGCAGCCTGTGGTGGGGCCCTTCGGGTGCCGGCTGCCGCGAGGGCGGGGGACCAGATCAGACAAGGTGCAGTAACAGCTGAGCCCGAATCCCAGCAGTGTCGCTCCGTTGAGGTACGTGGAACTATGCAGCGCCAAGAGTGGAGTTACCAGGACAGGATATCAGGAGCTCTTACCTCCTCCTCCCCCAAAACGGCAGCAATACTTCAGAGAGGGCTTTATTACAGAAATGCGTTACAGGGGCCGAACGCTTGCCAGCGATCTTCCAGTACCACAGCAGCCCTGCGAAGGGGGTCACGGTACTGAATGTCACAGATGGCAGAGGTCAGTTTCAGTAGTTAGAACAGGCTTAGCTAAGAAGTAAAATTACTGAATGGAAAATCGGTTCTGTTTTACCTCCAACCAGGCCGCTCCCTCCTGTGCTTTCCGTGTTCTCCCTCTGTCCTCGCTGTCTCTGTCGTCCCCTGCCACGGTCCCATCATTTGTCCTCCTGGGACAGCAGAGGTACCTCAGGTGGGTCGTACCTCCGCTTTCTGCTAAGTCTACGTGCCTTAAAATGTTGGAAATTTTAGTCACGGGAATAAACAGTAACGCCACCGAACCGCTCTGTGGGCACAAAAGTGGCAGTGTTTGGCAGGGAAAGATGAATACACAAAAGGTGAAAGTTTGTCTTAAGGGCAAACGTGGAGCAAGCCCACCCGGTCCTGCGGAGCGGAGGATCTTTGATGGTAAAGATGCATTAGAGCTGGCAGGGCTGGCTGTCCCAGGGCTTCCCGCGCTCCGTGCCCACCTCGCTGGCTCTGCCACCAGAATTACACATCTCTCTCTTCCTCGTCTCGTACAGGTTATTAACGAGGCTCGCTCAGCCGGTTCTGCTGCCACTCAGATGGAAAGCTCAGAGCAACTCCTTTGGGTTTGGTGCAGTTTTTCTGAATGGAGGCTACTTAAAGCGACATTAATTTGATCCACTTTAGACAGTTCCCTTTGAATGTCCATAATACGTGCGTTGACGCAGTCTCTCCACCGTTTCCATACTGGTTAATTGTGTATTCCAAAATGGTCGACATCTGGCCCAAGTTACGTTCAGAGTTGCTGGATTTAATGAGTGCATGTGACTGTCAAAACTGCCTTAATAATTTCTGAACAGTTTTGGAGGTAGACGTTCTGTAAAAGTGTATCACCGTATTTTGGATGATGCTTCAAAAAATCCTTTTCCTTCTGAAAATTAGTACAGATTTCTCTGCCCTTGATGACATCAGAACTTCCCTCTCTGCTTGCCTGTTGCTCTCAATGTATTTTCAAGGTTTTGCAGAAAGTCAAGGCTGCCTCAGAACTACAGTTTGTCCTGTCCTCTAGACACTGCGATTGCAACATTAAAAACTGTCCATAATAAATAATACCAAACACCAGTTCAGTTGAGGGGTTTTATTTTGCTGTTTAGATCAACAGAGAAAATAGCGCCTAGTACTGTTCATGTGAGTAAACGTGTTGGCCCTTTTTGCCAAGTCTCTACTTGAAACCTGTATTAAGCTTTGAGGGCTCACGTTTGGGTCTCGGTTGAGGCTGAACTGGTGGATCCCAGGGGATCCGTTTCTTGTGTTTGCAGGTTTGTGGCCATTCCTAAAGCATTTTTCTTGCTTTCTGTGTGACGTGTTGCTGAATGCACTTCCAAATATATCAGAGAGAGATTGTCTTGCATGTGTCTGGATCAACAACTGATTAATAAGAGGCAGTGACTGAACAGAGTATTTTAATTAATTTTGTACAAATACAAATGCGATGATTGATTTCTGTGCTGGTTTTACTGGTACTTGCTTACGGAAGATTGGGAACGGACACTTCCACTCCAGCAGGAGGGCTCAAATGAATTCATACTTGTTTGTTCCATTTTCAGGAATGCCAGACCTCCGAGAGGAGAGGAAAAAGGGGAGGATCACCAAACACAGAAATTAATTGCTTTATCCTTTTGTTCTGGCACGCTTTACAGGCAGAGCACAGCAGGTCTAGCAGTGACAGTGCCCAGCACGGTGCACTTTGACTGTACCGATAACCCCTTTGGCTCTTGGTTCACTTCCACAAATCATGCTCATTTGTGCAGATATCAGTAAGTATTTAACAAGCCAGATTACACTTGGATCTGCAACTGAACGTCACTTTGAGACCGCAGGGGAATCAGCTCCTCCTGGGTGTTTATTAAGGCTCAGGCTCAGAGCTCTTCCCAGCCAGTTTCGGTTCTGTGGTCTCACTGTCACTTTTGTGTGGGTTTCAGGTGCTGTGGGGGCTGCCACCAGTTAAAATCTCGGCATGTCTGGCCAGAAGAAAAGGTTTAAAGCGTTAAAATTTCCAAGTCAAGCTTTCCCAGTTATGGGCCATCCTGCTCTCTTGTGTGCCTACCACGGGTGGTGAATGCCTTCCGTGGCAGGGTGAGGACATGGGCCAGCGGCTGGTGGCCAGGCTCGTGGCGCGGTGGTGACACCCAGGCAGCGGGAAAGCCTGGCTGCCATCGCCCCGTCGGAGCCCCACGAGGAGGACGCTCAGTCCAGGGGCTGCAGGCTGGCAGTGGGGCAAGTGCCGGGGCGGTGCCGGTGTCAGCGTCGTGGCTGGCGGTGCGTGGGCTTGCTGCGCCGTGGCTGCACCGATGAGCGGCCCTGGCACCGTGCTCTGCAGGGAGCAATGCAGCCGTACCCAGGCGGGACCAGCCTGGCTCTCCCCCGTCCGTTAGCCCCGTGCCGGCCCAGCTGAGGTCAGGCAGTAACGGGAGCGCGGTGCACAGCGGCCCCGTGCCTGCACGTGCAGCTGCGCCAGCTCGGGCCCTGCACCACCCGCGAGGAGCTCAGCCCCCTCCAAAGGCGATGGGGGCCTGGGAGCAGCACGGCGGGGCTGGCTCAGCACCGCTCCCACCCACCCAGACCTGCGTCCCTGCGACCCTGACAAACCCACCCCGGGGCGCGAGCCTGGCTGTACCCCACCTCCTGCAGGAGTGTTACCTCTTCTGGATCCCTTAGTCCAGATTTCTTTGTGTCTTTTCTGTACTTGGAACAGCTCAAGCTTTCACAGACTCACAGAATCCCCGGGGTTGGCAGGGACCTCTGGAGACCATCTGGTCCAACCCCCCTGCCAGAGCAGGGTCACCCAGAGCAGGTTGCACAGGATGGCGTCCAGGCGGGTTTGGAATGTCTCCAGAGTCGGAGACTCCACCACCTCTCTGGGCAGCCTGTGCCAGTGCTCTGCCACCCTCAAAGGAAAGAAGTTTTTCCTCATGTTGAGGTGGAATTTCCCGTGTTCCAGTTTGTGCCCGTTGCCCCTTGTCCTGTTGCCGGGCACCACGGGAAAGAGCCTGGTCCCACCCTCTCGACACCCTTCAGATATTGATAAGCGTTGATGAGATCTTCTCTGAGTCTTCTCTTCTCCAGGCTGAACAGCCCCAGGTCTCAGCCTTTCCTCATCCGAGAGATGCTCCAGTCCCTTGATCGTCTTCATAACTCTCCGCTGGACTCTCTCCAGCGGTTCCCAGTCCTTCTTGAACTGGGGAGCCCAGCACTGGACACAGTACTGCAGATGCGGCCTCACCAGGGCAGAGCAGAGGGGGAGGATGACCTCCCGCGACCTGCTGGCCACGCTCTTTTTAATGCACCCCAGGAGAC
>VFFE01006816.1:202398-229501 GCA_008921705.1 Burhinus oedicnemus | reverse complement strand
CAGATTGAGGGAGGTGATTCTGCCCCTCTACTCTGCTTTGGTGAGATGCCACCTGGAGTACTTGTGTCCAGCTCTGGGGCCCCCAACATAAGAAGGACACGGATTTGTTGGAGCAGGTCCAGAGGAAGGCCACGAAGATCATCAGAGGGTTAGAGCACCTCTGCTATGAGGGCAGGCTGAGAGAGTTGGGGTTGTTCAGCCTGGAGAAGAGAATGCTCCAGGGAGACCTTATAGCAGCCTTCTAGTACTTAAAGGGGGCCTACAGGTAAGCTGGGGAGCGACTCTTTATCAAGGAGTTTAGCAATAGGATGAGGAGTAACAGTTTTAAACTGAAAGCGGGTAGATTTAGATTAGATATTAGGAAGAAATTCTCTACTGTGAGAATAGTGAGACACTGGGACAGGTTGCCCAGGGAAGTCGTGGATGCCCCATGCCTGGACATGTTCAAAGCCAGGTTGGATGGGGCTTTGAGCAAGCTGGTCTAGTGAAAGGTGTCCCTGGCCATGGCAGTAGGGCTGGAACTAGGTGATCTGTAAGGTCCCTTCCAACCCAAACCATTCTGATTCTGTGTCTTGCACTGCTGAGTGTTCTTCTGGTATTTTGCAGCATGAAGGAAACTGCCATGCTGAACATCCTCACCTCCCCGTGACTGATGCCAAGATTAGAGTGGAAGCACACTGTCGTGGTTTGGGCCAAATTGGCCCAATCCGGTGGAACGACAGATGCTCTCTCTCTCCTGCTCCGCTTGGGAGGCAAGAAAGAGAGAGAAAAAGAGACTTAAGAGTTTAGAAGGATCTAAACTACTTTAATGAAATATTGATAATAAAATAATAAAAAGAAAAAATAATGAAATATATATACAAAACCGTATCAAGCTCCCAGGATGACAATCACGTCACCAGCAGGTGCTGGGGAAGTCCCAGACTGGACTCGGTGACGGACGGGAACTGGATTCCGGATCTGGATTCAGGATCGGGATCAAAGGCAGACGCAGAGACAGAGTCCTCCCAGGACACCGGCCATTAAAGAAAGAGCTGACCCTTTGATCCCTCAGCTTTTATACTGAGCATGAGGCAGATGGGCTGGAATACCCTTGTTGGTCAGTTTTGGGTCACCTGTCCTGTCCGCTCCTCCCCGCAGGTGTGACCCCTCTACGCTTTTCCGCTTCCGACCCTCCAACGGGGCAAGTAACAAATTTGGCTGGCCTTGGTTGTTATAGCAATAAGTATAAGCAAGAGCCTCTCTGCATCCCATTCCTTGGCATCAGCTCTAAACATGGGTCTTATCACTCTGAGAGCGAACAGTTTTCTGCACAACAGGCTGTCAATTTCAGCAGTTAGAAGAGGCCTAGCTAAAAAGAAAAGTTACTGAACAAAATTGGTCCTGTTTTACCTCAAACCAGGACACACACACACATGATTTTCACATGTCTGGTAAATGGTAAATTAGAAAGCAAGAAATTAATGAAATTGGGGGGAGGGGAGAAGAGGAAAAGTTGAATCACTGATTTCTGCTTTCACCCCCCCCCCCGGTTAAAGCACAAGCACTGTAAGGATTTAAATAAGCCACTTAATCATAAGGGATCAATCACTTACCACACCATTAGCTGCTATGAAATAGTTAATGTTCCAGAAATCTGAAAAAAACCCCAGGATTTGTCTGTTCTAGGTTCAGACCTCTTTTATGAAGGTTCATTAGAGGAAAATTAGAGCAGTACCTTCTATAGCAGTAACTGAACACATGACAATCCATCACTCCAGGGCCAGCAAAGCTTCTTTTTGTAGATCCGGGACTAGATGTTCTGACAGAATTCTACTTTAACTGTCTCTACAAAGTTTTCCTCTGATCAGGCTAAGCTTCCTGCTATGGCATCCTACTGATTTTGCAATGTAAGTTCCTATCTTTTATGCTGCTGGAATAATAATTTCCATTTCAGCAATAATCTAAGCAAGCAGTAGTCTGTTACAGAAACTTAACCCTTGATGCTACCACTCTACCAGTACCAACACAGAAGTACTCTTCCACACTCCAAACATGAAGTCTGGCTGACTTCCTATTCTTTAGCTCTAGGAAAAGGATGGGGAACAATCAAAGTATTCTTAGTGTTGCCTACTGTACACAATTGTCTAATGGACCTGTAGAGGTAAAGAACAGGCAGCTCAAAGCAGCCAGTAACAGGGATCTCAATTTTGGTTAATCCAGTCATTTATAGTCAATGCAGAAAATGGGGCACTACTCTGGGAACTTGCACACACTGTAGTATTGCTCCTGCCCCTGGCTGTGACAAGACTTAGGGTGCTGGTAAAACCACTTGCCATGAGCAGGATTAGTTGGCCCTAAAAAGCACCAGTCCTCCCACCTGAACTCCCCTCTTCAGTAGCTCCAGTAGACTAGTTTTTCTTTTCTCCTTTTGGTTTTGTTGCAAACAAAATACTGCTGGAGCCACACTAACTCTTTAAAAAAACAAAAACAAAAAACCCACACAAACCCAACACCTTTGCATTTAGGGACATCGATCTTCCAGCATCTGGTGTCACATGCTTATATACAGGGTTGATGTTCTAATGCATCAGTAGAGGTAACACCCTTTGGAATATGCTTCCAAGAAAAATCCTTCCCTCAGTACTTCAGGTGCCTGAATCCCTAGTGTAGTTTGATGTCTAAAGCTGAAGGATACAAAACAATTCCTTTCAGCATCCTCCCCTGCTCCAAGTACTTAAAAAATAAGCTGCTTCAATAGACTACAGAGATTTACTTGAGAGGAATTCTTAATTTTTAAAACCTTTCCCAAGGTCATTAGAGCCACTTGCTCAGCAGAACAGGCCAAAAACCTCATTTTACCATTCAGTTTAGTCTGTAACAAAATTAAATTAAAACTAAGTATTCAATCAGGTTTTAACATCTTATTCTGAGATGCAGATTGTCTCTAAACTATAGGGTTCTGTGCATTACAGATTTTGTCCTATGCCTTAACATCTGTGAAGTTTCCAGGTTCTTGCAGGTGTGTACAACTCTTGGAGCAAAGAAAAGAAAGAGGCATAATTCATTAAGCAGCCAAGTTACTTTCAACTCACTGCACAACTGTTCTCTGTTAAGTGTGAGAGTTTTAAGCCTTTTTATGATTCTCATGCACAGGAACACAAAGCAATGGCCTGTCAGAAACCATGAAAAGGGCAACACTTACACCAGAAGTACTGAAAACAGCTAAATCCAACAAGCCAGGAGATACCAGTAAAATGAACTTTATTTTAAAGCTCATTAAAAAGCTTCACAATAACACTAACAGAATTAGCATTTCCTTCATTTTATGTACCCCACATGAAAAATGTATTGTTTAGCAAGAGATGAAACGTAAGCGTTTCTGCATGCTACTAACACATTTCACCATCTTATTATCCGATAAGTGCTTTGGACTGCAATAATCAAAAACCTTAGAACAGAAGGATTTCTTCTGGAAAGTCCTTATGAACGGGACAGACACTGGCTTTTTATTGACATACCCAATTCGATGTCCAGACAAAAGAAAACTACCTTGGCATCTACAAATGCCTACGAAGGTTTCGATTACAACCTTTTGAAGGAGCAGTATATTTCAGAGCAAGGGCTTCTTTTCATCTTTAGTGATGCAAATGGTTAAATACTGCACAGAAGCTTAGTATGAACTCACAATTCCACAGGAATCTGAAAGTTACCAAGGCAATTTTCCTTTTAGGATAGTCATGACCAACACTATTACTATTCTTCCTCCCATAACACAACATATCCCAGACAAGGCTTAAGAAAAAAATATAAATAGTTCCCCAAACAATGCATTCCCACCCACCCCCATCACATACGACAGCAAAAATATTTTCTGTCATGGGATGAAATAACTTGCTGCAAGTGCAGTGGTTTAGTCCAAGTCCATGCTAATGGTGTTTTGATCACTCGGATGACATTCGCCATTTTGTTGAGGCATTTCAGAATTTTTGTCATCTTCTCCCATGTCTTCAGTTTTATAATCACTCCGTTCATTTAATGGGTTTTCTTCCTTAGGAGAGTCAACTTTCGGTTTTGGTTGTGTCACAACAGGCTCACAGACATTGTTTAACTCCTAAAAGAAAGGGAAAAGATGTGGTCAGAATATATATTAAGGACCCACCAGCTTCACTAGTGTGAAGAATCCTGTGCCCAAAAGACTGAAACTTGCTTCTGTATTTGTTTCCCAAGTTCAAACTGACAAGTACTTACTGACAAGTACCCTGAAATAAGTTAACTAGTCTACTTTCTGAAGTTCTGTGGGCAAAGTTCTTCAACTGAATATTTTGGGTTTCATGTGGGGTTTTTTTTTTTTTTCAAGACTATTTTGTGCCTACCAGTAACACTGAAAAACAACTTGAGTTTTTAAGGTGACTGAAAGACATAAAATGTCAATAAGCTCCACATAATTGTATACCGTATAGTACAGCTCCTCTGCTTTCTACTGAATCTCCTTCTGTCCTACTTTCTAACTACCCTTTAAGAACACTGGAGCAGTTAAGATGAAACTGGGGGAGAAGGAGGGGGACAAGCTATCAGCCTAACTTTAGCACCAGCCTCTAAAATTAGTTTCTTAATGGTACTTACCTGTAGCTTTGCCTTAATTTCACTTGAATGCACAGCTGGATCCTGATCTAAGGTCTTCTTAGCCTGTGCACTCACAGCATTATTCATCCATTCTACCACTTCACTAACACACTTCTCTACTTTCATCATTTCCATTTCATCGATATGGATGTATTTCTCATCCTGCCCAAACACAAACATTTTGTATTAATTAATAATAACTTGATGACAGTAAGCTTGATATGCCAACAAGACTATGTCAATTATTTCCAATGTACAATCTTCACTGATTTTCAAAATAAACAGAAGTTGGCAAAAAGCCAGATCTGTTACAGCAAGAGACAACAAGACGGATGTCAAAATAAAGCTTCCTTTGCCCAATAACCAAACAAGAAACCTAGTTCACAGAGGGAATAGAGGCTTCACAGACAGGTCATGCAATAAAATGTAACATTCGTAACAGGGTTGATAAAAAAACCATCCTCTCCCTAGTGGAGAGTCTTAACGTGGGCCCAAGATAGTTTAGACTGCAATTCTGCTGTACACAGAAAAGGGAAAGGATCAGTTGTTCAACTTTAGGAGCATTCCCTACAATGCCAGTTACACAATTAACTGATATCAGGAGAAGGACCTACCCAGCAACACAACCTATGATTTTGGTTAAGAATTCTATATATAGATTCAAGTATTAAACATACTGCTTTCAATGATGCTAGTTATTTCAAGACTGTATAACACCACTGAGGGACTTCACTTAATTTTGTAACCTATAGCTGTGAGGACATAATTGTTTCTGATGCAAGTTTCAATCTCAAACTGAATTAGCTTGAGTGTTGTGAGCTTCCCTATTAAAACTCATTGAGTTGAAAACCAAAAAGTAAGTTTTCAAAAGGCAGCAATGCTTATCAAGAAAGTAATCTTCAAATATCAATGGCAACTCCCCCCCCCCAAACACCCACAGATAATAAAGAACACTAGATGTTTTAATTTATCCTGAGTAGCTTTTACACTACTTCTCACCATGGCACAATTCTTGCTCCCAGAAGAACTGGAAGAAGAGCACACTTTTTAAAAGTCAGATGAGCTTTTAAAAGCTCAAGACTCAGACCACAGTCTAACCCTCACTCTTTATAAGAATGTCCTTTTTGGCCTGAAAACATCTAGAAGCATCAAGCAACTGAAGATATGACACACTAGGCGAGATTTTTTGAGTACTGTGAAACATTCGCGGTGTTACATTTGTGACCTATATAACAGTAGATTGCAGCTCATCTAAAAGTGAATTTGAAGCCTCTGCCAGCTAGTGAGCCTCAGTGAAACACTATGTGGTAAAAGAAAGATACTTTGAGGCCACTTACTTTATTTCTGAATTCCCCAGCTATTGTAGCATAATACTGGAGCCTGTGTCCCAGTTCTTCTAACAGCTTTGGTCGTTCTTCTGCTTCTTGATAGCGCATTTCAATTGGAGTACCTAATTTCTAGAAAAAGTAATTCCTACGCGTTATGTGATTCATTAACATTGTTTTGTGTGGTATTTTGGAAACTTTGCAATTTGGGCATACTAACAGACCTACCTTCAAATCCTCTAATTTGTCTACATACACCTGCTTAGCTTCATCCTCACCCTCTTCATACAGCCAGCCTTCTGTCTCTGTTAGGAGTGCGGAGAATCCCTGCAGATCCTATGTATCAATATAATTCAACATGTCAAACATCAAAATATGCACCAATTGACGTGCTTGTCTTGCAGTAACAGGACACTGGTAAATATACCCATTAATCCTTAGCCTCCAACATAAAAACTACATTTCTACTGCAGCTTTTGCCTTATCAAGTCAAATAAACACCACCAGCTTCTGAACTGGGAAACACACATCGACAACAGAAGTAGCATTTCACAGAATCATAGAATCGTTTAAGGTTGGAAAAGACCTTGAAGATCATCTAGTCCGACCATTGACCCTATTCTACCAGGTCCGCCACTAAACCATGTCTCTAAGCACCACATCTACAAGGCTTTTAAACACATCTAGGGATGGTGACGCAACCATCTCCCTGGGAAGCCGGTTCCAATGTTTGATAACTCTTTCAGTGAAAAATTTTTTCCTAATGTCTAGCCTAAACCTCCCCTGGCACAACTTGAACCCACTTCCTCTTGTCCTATCGCTAGTTACTTGGGAGAAGAAACCAGCTCCCATCTCACTACAACCTCCTTTCAGGTAGTTGTAGAGACCAATAAGGTCTCCCCTCAACCTTCTCTTCTCCAGGCTAAACAATCCTAATTCCCTCAGCTGCTCCTCATAAGACATGTTCTCCAGACCCCTCACCAGCTTTGCTGCCCTTCTCTGGACACATTTCTAGCCTTTTGTCCTTGATTAGGTCAATGCCTGGGGTAAGGCTTGAATTCATGTTTTTGGTTATGGATACAGCAACACAGCTTCTCCTTATTATCATCTACTTTATTTGGAATCAAAAGTTTCCTCCATTTGCGTTAAAATTTATTTTCAGGGATACGTACTATTTGCTAAGCCTGAACCCAATTTCTGGATCAGTCCCAACCATAATTCAAATGAGTTACGGTTTTCAGCTATTTCCAGGGTGGCTGTGAGAAAGCTTGACAAAGGAATACAGAACAGATATTCGGTATCAGTATTTTCAGAGAAGCTCCTGAAACCATTACCTACCTTTTCACAAACAAACTTTTCATATGGTCCAGACAGCTTGTCCCTGAACTCATACACATATTCCTCCACTGCATTCTTTGCATCGTTTCTTTCTTTCTCCAGTTTATCTTGCATAATCATCTTTCCCTGTACAACCACAGAATATATTTTAATTAAAAGATACCTATGTTCAAACAGCAGTCTACAAAGCACAGTTCCTGTAAAACACAGTAATCTCCCAGAGGCCTTGACTCATGTAACTGCTGTAATTCTCACTGCTATGAAGCAGACTCACCTGAAGAAATGGTACACACTTCTCTAAATTACAACAGCTTGAACCAATCTGTGATGACATTCCATGGATCAGTACTGTGATACTACCACTATAAATAACACTTCAATCTTTCTGATTAACATTTGTCAGTTATGTGTTAAAGTTGGACTGTATATTAGCTCACTGTACGTTATTTGAGTCCACACTTAAAGGTTACAGTAAAAGATCAGGGGTTGCCTTAAAAAGCAGATGAATGGTTAATAACTGCAATCAAGAAAGTCTAAACCACACTCTGACTCACCTCTGTTTCAATATACATATTGAGGAGATCTTTTCCTAACTGCCAAACCAAGTTAGCTTCAATAGGTAGTTCCACATTCTTCACTTTTATCTTGGGTTTTTTAGCTTCGGGGGGCTGATCACCTTTCTTCTCATTTGTCTGAGTTGGAGAGAAGAAAAATAAGATAATTTTCCTGACTTCTTTCTGATGAAGTAGCACCAGGACAAAAGAAACATTAACAAGAAGAACATACAGAGGTTGTCTGTGTTCTTTCAGAATCTTCAAAACATACTTTCCCTTTGAGGACTCCACCTCCTATCCTAGTCTGCTTACAGTCTATTTCATGGACAGTAAGTACTGAGCTACATGAAGGACATTTCTCAGCTATACAGTGTATCTGCAGGTTTTCCAGAAGTGCCCACATGTAGCTTAGCACTTCACTGGTGATGCTGACAGTGACAAGATTTTAACCCAAAACATTTTCATCTTACACAGATGAAAGAGCAAA
Organism: Burhinus oedicnemus; assembly: GCA_008921705.1. NCBI lineage: Eukaryota > Metazoa > Chordata > Aves > Charadriiformes > Burhinidae > Burhinus > Burhinus oedicnemus. Next base: position 221,192 of record VFFE01006816.1, on the reverse strand, counting down.
CTAATAGCAATACCATGCAGGCGTATGTTTTCCACATAGATTATTTCCTCTTAGGTTTATGAATTCCTGATCCCAGCTTCCCTCAGCAAGCCTAATAAGCTTGGCCTCTAGCAGCTGCTAAATGAATTGAAATGTCTGCGACCCAAACAAATTAGCTGTACAACACTGCACAAAGACAGGGAAGTGACAGAGACAGACTTCTTGCAGGAATTCTTCTGCAAACTCTTTATGAAAATCATCATGAGATACATACATTATTTTTCATAATAGAAAAGGCATAAAAATAAAAAAGGTTCCGAGCACCAAGCTCCTTACTTTTTCCTGGAATATGTTACCATTTTAGAGCACCATTATAGAGCACAACATTTTCAACAGAGTTAAAGGGTCACTCACTTTCTTGACATCTGGGATTTTGTTTTCTTCAGAGGGAGGTTCTGATGAAGGGGGAGACTGTGACGTTTGCTGACCATCAGTTTGTACCTGGGACTGTGTTCCAGCCTCACTGTTCTCTTGCTGGATATTTTTCTGAAATGAAAGCCCAGGCACAAAGGATGTAGAAGGCATGTGCACTTGTGTTTAATAAAAAATTATAGGGCACTTCACTTCCGATGCACATAGTGCACAAATTGCCCTACAAAGCATTCTGTGCACACACACAAACACACACGCTTTAGCTAACGGAGATACAGACTAGGTGCAAGTTCAGAAGGACTTACTGAAAATGCTACCAGTGCCAGGCTTCCAGCATAATACTTGTGTGCGTGTGTGAGCATGCTACCACTTTCTCTTACAAAAAGTGGCTTTTAATTTCGGGAGTCATAGCCTTTAAGTGTTTCCCCCCCGCCTCAGAAAACTATTAAAACATTAAGTACACCATAACAATGCAGCATTATTCCCCAGTGTTCCCCTCCCCTTCAATGTTGTAGAAAACAATCCAGCTTTCCCTTCTACAAAAAGTTTCTAAAAAACTTTACTAACACACAGGATTCTGCATAAAGCCTTTTAACACAGAGAGCACGGATGACTAATAATCCAAACCAAGTTTTCCTATTTGGAACAGTCTGATAACCACGGCAGCTGTAAGCAACCCCACCCTCAAGTAATCCACCAGCTGCTTTTGGCACTTTGCCCAGTAATTGATTTTGAAATCCACACACTTTCAAGATTGCACAAATTTTCTCCTGTTCTTACAAAGACATTATCTTTCCTGACAGCTACGCATATCTTAAAATTAACATCATTTTGCTTCCTTAGGTATTTTTCTTCCAGAGTACATAAGAGCAGAACACACTGCCATCTGTAAGGACATTCACGCACAAGAAAGGTCAACTTACATCACTTGAGTTTTCAATAGGCCTCTGGTCCTGAGATTCCACTTCAGTCTCAACACCAACATCTTCACTCTCTTCGCTTTTAACTGGTTCTACCATGGACGCCGTGGACACACTGAAAATGCCATGAGTATTGACACGAACTTTCACTTTGACTTTAGACTTCTCTCCATCCTTCTGGGCTGCCACATTCTGGATAACATACCTACCTAAAAACAAAAGAATCAATACTCACACAGTGGAATTAAATAGATAATATTAAAGAGCCAGGAAAACACTTCCCTCTTTCATAGAGGACGCATTTTGTAAATATTTGATGAGGCCTCTGTGCTAATCTCATGGTCCCCAAAATGAAGCAAATACTACAAAAAAAACCCAAAAGCCTGCTGCTTTTCAGCCAACTTTACCTTGCAAATCAAAAGGAAGAACATTTATTTTCATCATCTAGGTTAGCTTCTAGTAATACAGAATAAATACAAAAAGTAAAAGCTCGCTCCCCCTTACTTGTGCTGTGATGCTACAGTGGGATGAAAGAAAATAACACTTAGCCTAATGCCAGTGTTAAGTGGTATGTCTTTTTAATACAAGCTACTGCCCAGCATAGAAACAGTATTTCTAGAAGTGTTCTTTTCAGCTTCTAACATACATGTAAATCCACCATTACCTTTTACTCTAGGACAGCATATAATTGTTCTGTAACTCCTGTAATACTTGAAACAAGCATTGTGAAACTAAGAAACAAAGAGACAACTAGTTTAACAGTATATGAAGAATCAGATCTCCTTGACAGTAAGAGCAAACATGTTTTTCCTGCCTACGTGGTTATATGTGTATCACCAAAACAGTGACCTGGAGATTATGATACTTGTATAGCTGCAAAATACTAGTCCACTGATTTCATCACAGGCTGGCTACACACATGCTCGCACACACCATCCCTTCATCAATAGATCTAAACTACATGCATAGAAGTTTTTACCTGCTTACTTTACAGGCTAAAGAATGTAATACCCCCTTCTCTTATAAATCCATTAATACTGGAGTTGTGGCCTGACCTCCCTTTTGGTAGTCTCATCAGAACTACTAACTCACTGATTAGGACTACTAACAACTCTGTTCTGAGCAAAGAGTTAATCCATGAGTGAGCTGAAACCAGTCTGATTTTCAGTTCTGTTCCTACCGGTTCGCAGAACAGCAGTTAAACATCTTCTTGTTTGTTAAAGCCATACAAATTGAACAGTCACAAATCCCACTACCAGTCTTTATGGTAAGAGTTAAAATAAAAGGAAGTCTGTTGTTTCTGTAACTACAAAATACCATGCTGGTTTCTAAGACATATGGTATTTGAACTTTGACTCAGTGAAACAACCACATACTTTGCTTTGAAACAGAGAAAATAACTGATATTTTCTGTTAGGATAATAGTGTAGTGCATTAAGTATTAACTGAAATATTGGTAAATCAGATGGAGATGTTTTTGCCCTATGTATTCTCCCATCCATTTTAAGAATATTTATAAAGCTTATATTTAACACTACAATTCTGGTGATACTGTATTTTAAGTCCATTATTAACCAACAGGACAAATCTTGGTTAAGTATTTGACAATACAACTGTCATTTCTTCTACCAGTCTGGGAAAAAGAAAAAAAGTTGAGCTTTCTAACAAAACCAAGCAATTACTTAGCAACTAGTAACAGCTTTATCTTAATTTTACATGCACACATACAATATTTAATTGCATGCTTAGAACTCAAAAGCTATTATTTAATTGTCTTGTCTTTACCACCACAATCTTTTTCTAACTAACCACATTGTAGACCCTTTGTAAGTGTCAACACTGTCAATTTGTCAAAAAGGATTAAAGAGCTGCTTATAAATATTACTTAGACAATTCAAATCACTACTGTAGTCTTGTAGCTGCCATGATTTCAGGCTGCCTTGATTAAAACTTATTCAGCATTATGTCAAACCCAGAAAGCATAGGAAAAAACTAGTTACAAGATGTGTTTAAGTTTTTTTATATGCAGGCAATATTTTTTCAATTATTCCTAGCTTGCTTTAGCAATAAGCAGAACAGAAGATTAAAAAAGTTAAAAAAAGTTCTATCTTTTGCAGTGATAGCTCCATTCTAGTCCTAGGTATTCGGCCATAGTTTCCCCTTATTTCTTCACTGGACTGAGGCAACTTTAGAAGTCAGAAAAATAAAAAACTCCAGTATCAGTTACCTATGGAAGAATTGCAAATGGAGTCCTCCAGACACAAAAAACTAAATATATGTCATAACCGTATTGTAACACAACACAGTTGCAGAACTGATTTAAGACCCAACAATGTGAGACAACATCATTTCCAGGACAATTAGTTACTTACCAATTTTTGACTCGGGATATGGGACTCCCTGAGGATCAGAATAAAAAGCTTCTAACTCAAATGGACCTTTCCTATAGAACGTAAGAACCTTGGAGAAAGGTGCTGCATGATTTCTGCTGAACACCTCGTGAACCCTATAATTAAGAGAAAAATATCACTTTCAGCAGAGTATTTGAGCTGAAAGGCTTTAATCTAGGTTGGGTCAGAACTCTTCACAGAAACGTCACCATGTTTTGACACATTTACCCTTCCGAACAATTTCAAGGAAGATACTTCACTACTGTACTGTAAAAAACCCCAAAAAACTGTTGTGTACTGTAATGGGAAATTGTCCTATTCCTCTAATTTTGAGTCTCAGAAGCAAGTAAGTTTAGATGTAGGTGGCAATTCAGTGACACACTATCAGCAGACCTCCAGAATTTGTTTCCTGCAAAGACATTATTCTTCTGAGCTTGGAATAGCATAATTTAAATCATAATTTGCACCCTTCCTCAGTTAGTCTCAAAAGGCTAATTATAGCCCTGTTAATTCATTACTCATTTACTTTCTGTGGCTCAGTTGAAAACCCTGACACCAGATTATTATTCATTCCTTGATATGACAGAAAGACAACCAGCTTTATTTTATGTTCTTCCTCTAGCGTCTGTCTGCTATTATGCCAGTTTGATTCTAATTTCCAACTAAGTTTTGCCTCCTAACTATGGAAGGATCTCATCTAATAACCTAAACGTGAAAAAATAAGAGTGTCACCTAGAATGTGAACCCACAGGTTGTTCTCAGAAGCATATGACGGAACAGTTAGGTTCTGCATCTCCACAGAAGACAGACAAAAAAGACTGAACTTTAAAGAATATAAGAAAGGTATGAACAGGTCCCTGTAGAACTCTAAACTACTCAAAAGTTAAACTCAGACCTCTTTACATCCTAGACAGCAACTGCATTTCCCACAGGCAAGGCAGTTAATAGTAGAGAGGTCAGAGTCCTAAGACACTGCAATTGCAAGAAACTTCTCTTAAAAAACATCTATGTAAGCTTAAAATATTTACATAGTGCATAATGTTCCTACTAAAAGGAGAATCAAGACAGGTGTTAGGAACACCTTGAGTGAAAAACAGCCAGAAAGGAAAAGTGGGATCAGGATCCAGCAGTTGTTCTAGCTCATTTTATATACCAAAACCTGACAACTGGATAACGGCAATGTAAGACAAGATACTGGTTGGTAGCTCAATCTCAACTTTTTTTAATCTTTATTTTTTAACACATGAGGAGTTATGGTTAAAATTTTAACACATGCCTTTACACGCTCCCCTGTCAACCATCTCTGGTACATGGCCTACAGGTTTTCTGCATCAGCTTGCCAAAATCCTAGTTTAAATACAACCAAGAACACTTTGAATTATGAAGGCCAAAAGCTTCACAGAAGTGTAGTTTGCGCTACCTACCCTTCAGTGTCCTCTGCTTCTGTGTTCCACAGCAGAGATATTGGGAATGGTGTAGCATCTGTCACAGAGAATTCTCTCACTTTAAAAGCTGGAGAAAGAATTGCACACTAAACAAAAAACAGACATGCATTAAAGTTGGTTAACTGCTCTGCTCCACCCACCCATGACAGCTGAACATCTTTAAACAAGAAAAAAAAAAGAGAACCATGTTGACTTTACTAAAACAGAGCCAGGCAAATTGCTTAATTTTGATGGAGTATGACAAGAAAACAGACATCTCATACAGAAATCTCATAACCCTTTGGGTTAGTGCAACTTTTGGCCTTATTCTTACTGTAGCTTGTGAAAAAAGATAACAGTCTAAATGAGTATCAGGACTGTAATAAATGGAAGTGCTGCATTACTTAGTTCTAAAAGAATTGGTGTTTATCTTGCAGGTCCTACTTCTTTCCGGGGAGACAACTGATTGCTAGTGATGGAAAGCAATTATTGAGATGGGGTAAAGAAACAAGTCAAAGAAAACAGGGTGAAGTAAGAGAATAACTAAAGGAGAAAAGAACGTAGAATGAGTGGTTTGCTTGTAAGTTGTAGTTCACTAGTTGGAAACTGTAAAAGTGGGGGGGAAATAGAATAAGAGTGTTTCACATTGGTGGAATGTGGGATACCAGAAAATGCAAACTTGCAGTGTTTTGGGCTCCCCATAGACACTTCTCATACACTTTGATGATTAAAAATACCTCTTCCCTCATCTTGACAGCAATTTAAGTTTTCTTCATTAAAGATACCTAGATCCTGTTCTTTTGAAGAGGGGAGTGGACTGCTTACAGACTACACTCAACATCAGCACTTTCAGTAAAGTACTGCACCACAGAGCAGTACATAGCATAGTCCCATAAAAAGACCCAGTGAACACATGTTCCCTTGTATGTTTTAAAATGCCATTTTCTGACATTTCTCATTACTGCTCGGCTAATTCTTCAAAAAAGTACTCTCAAGAAATGTTTTAAGTTTATCAAGTGTTGCCAATACTATACCTGCAGAGCGCAGCCCCTAGCTATGGCTTCATCTGCATTCAGTGTTGTACTAACATCTTTGCCAAAGAATTTAGCAATCCTCTCTTTGACAGCAGGAATGCGGGTTGCTCCTCCCACAATCTCTACAGCAGTGACATCTTCCACTTTCAGTTGTGTTTGTTCCATTAATGAAAGCAGAGGCATCTCTATCCTTTGCAGCAAGTCAGCACACAATTCTTCAAATTGTGACCTAAGGAAAGAAATTGAATTAGCCAAAGAATGCCTGTTCCACGACAAAGATCTCCTGGTATTCTTGTTTCCAAACTGATGCTGACCAGGTCTCTTACCTACACTGCAAAGAGACTTAAAGCTACACCCCTGCGAGTAGGCTGAGGTGACAACCATAGACAAGGCAGTACAGGAACAGCTGCTTACAGATTTCCCTATGCTGCTATCAGTGTAGTTAAATAAGACAAAGGTACTGTTTGGGCAGGTGCTATATATTTGCCTCTCAGGAGAGGTTACAGATAAGAATACAGAAAACAGTGATACTTCCTTTACAATGAAAACCCGTTGCCTAAATACTAGAGGGAAGAAAAAAACCCACCACTCTTGGCAGTCGTTACAGGACTAACAGTGACTACAAATTAAGTTGCGCCTGTAAGCATGTGCAAGCGACAAGAGAGAGACAGACACACAGACTTCATTTACACTCGCTATAATCAAGTCATCCCCTACAAGCACCGTTTCTGTCCTCCATTTCTCTGCCAGTATCCGCAGTACAATAAGAACAGAAAAAAGGAACAAAGCTTCAGTTGTTGCTATCTTAAGAGCAGTATGGGATTTAGGTTACCTCAAATACTTAGGAGGCCTATATATGCAGCCAACCCCCCTGGGTCTGGTTTGCAAGCATCAATCCATGGTTTTAACAATGTGTCATTCTACAAAAAGAATCCAAGGTTCTTATGCAGGCATTATTACACTGAAACATTGCTCAGGTAGCTGAACATTACATTTCACAGCCTTAGCTAATCTAGCATTACCAAAATGCCACAGATACTCAGCAGTTGCACTTAATTTTAGCACAGTAAGTTTCTTTCAAACATGGAAAGGAACACTTGTTTAAGAAGTACAACCACCAAAGCAACTGTCTGTCTTGTATAGAACTCACCTGTTCATTTTTCCAGACACATCAGTATCATTCATGAAACATTCAATATTTAGGGGAATGTCTGTGCTATTTGAACTCATCAGTTTCTTCAGCTTCTCACATTCCTGATACAGACGAAGAAGAGCTCTAACTTTTGTTTTTGGATCCAGTTTGTACTTTGCTTTTATTTCTGCACAAAAGTAATCTACTAGCTTTCCATCAAAGTTTCTTCCACCTAGGAAAGGGTCAAATGCTGTGCCAAGTACCTGGTTTGAAAAAGAGCCAAAACCAATTATTCAGCCTTACACTCAGTAAAAATAGAATGGAATAGCAGTCTTCCAGTATCAGCAAGCTTTCGCTTCAAAAAGGTTAGAGACAAGTCAGCCGATCTTCCAATGACTTAAGTACTTCAATCAACCATATCAGCCAAAAACTGCTCTTCACTCTTTCAGTGGAAATAAGACTAAGTAACCAGATGACAATCCTAAGCATTCACAATTTTAATCCATACCCACATCCATTTAGATAAAACAAACTAAATGGCAGCAGTTGTACTGTATATCTTACATTGGTGTATTGCAAGGAATTTACAGCCTGTATTTGAAGCCATCCTAATGAAATGAAGGACACTTTTGACTCATTGCCACTTCCCATGCATTAAATTATTTCAAAATTTTAAAAACGAGGCAGGTTCACAGGCTATTTTATTCTAACATCTCATAAACCCTTTTATTTTCATTTAATGTAACTACCTTCAGTTTACTCTTGTTGAATGCACAGGCTGATACTTGAAACGCAGAATGTCCCATATCAACAAACACAACTATCCGTGGCTTCTCTTCAGGAGCTGGAAGGTCTTGTTTATAAATTCCATAATTCAGAGCCACTGCAAAACAAGTGTCAGATACTATCAATGCAATCGCTATTGAGTCTCCAATCGCATGCCATGACATTCCTGTGACTATTATGCTAATGTATCAAGAGCAGAAAGACAAATCCAGACATTCACCTATGCAAGGTCTCAACTACGTGGAAGCTTTGTTCCACCAATATGTTGTAGGATATGAGAAGAAAAACATCCTTCCTCAGTCATGTATATGATCTCTAAGTGTTTAAGCATGCAAACCTAATAAGCAGCAACCCTGTTTGGGTGTTTTCTACCTTGGCCTGTTTATTAACAACTCATTTTTTTTGCTTTGCATAGTAATAAAAAACACAGAACATCTTTACAACAAAGCCCAAACTCAATTTTGTATTTACAAGGAGTTATGTCCCAGACACGAAGGCTTTGGCTGAGAATGGTATAGATTTTGCAGAGGCTGCAAAAGGGAAGAATCTCAGTCTATGCAGAACATGAGGCAGGGACAGTCTGTGAAGTGCATCAAAAGTGTAAAACAGAAGGCAGTGGGGCATGTAAACACAAGATAATGAAGTCAAAGGACAGAACAGTTTTGCAGCAGCATTCATTCTGGATGGATAGCAGTGTCAAAGCCAGGGCAGGAGGCTGATGCAGTAACTGAAGATAAATAAAATCCTCACGAGTCTTGGCCACATGGTTACATAGGAAAGGCCGAGATTTTGGCATGAGATAGAATGTGCAAGAGTGTACACTTCCATATGATGAAAAATCCCAAAATGAAGATAACAGCCAGGATCCTAGACAGATTATCAGGCGAGAGAATTAGAGCATTAGAGAAGGTGGTAAGGAAGGCTGGGAATACATGCTCTGAAGACCAATGTTTTATAGTCACACTGACTTGAGGAGAAAGGGACATCGACTGCCTCTCTCACATCAAAAGCAGTAGATTCCAGACCATCTGGAACAAGGACAGTCAAGTTTCCCACTGCTCAGAGACTTGAGATTTATGGATTCTAGTGTCTAATAAAGTTTCCCTGCAGTTGGTGCACTCATTCTCATCTGTGTGGATTTTTTGGGGTCTATAAAAACCCTGCAAAAACCCCATACCAGCACTCCCTCAAACAGTCATTAAGAGGTGGTTTATTAAAAACAGAAAATATATATATTATTGAGATCTAGATTTGACTGAAATTGCATATTGGTCTGTTCATTCACATTTGTATTTCTGAGCAGACTGAACATATTTGCCCTTGCTTCTAAGCTAAAAATAAGTTTATCAACAAAACTTGGTAAGTCATAGCAGAATTTGCCTTTCATTAAAAAAAAAAACCAAAAAACCAAGCTATTTTTCTTTTCTGCCCTGCTACACCTCAGGACCCGTTCCCCAAAGATATAATCAAAGATTCTTACATTTAAAATAGCAGAAGAACTTGGATAGTACTCACTAGCCTTGCAAGGTACAGAAAAGAAAATTAGAAATGCTATGTGCTATGCAGTAAAGAAAGGTTGCTTGGTGCTGCTAAGGGGGTGAAAGCTATTTGCTTTTCTGGGGATTGTTCATCCTAATGGCAAAGCTTCTAAAGATCCTTGCTAAAAAGTCCTGAAGAGCTCTCAAGGTTCTTGCACAACCAAAGACTGGGCTGATGTGTTCTGCCAAACAAAAAAAGGAAGTAACAATGCCTTTTTTGGCAAGACCTTTAGTTGGCTTATATCATGAGGCGTCATCTCTGAATGGGGTGTGAAGGGTTACTTCTGCTTCAATACAGAAAGGGGTTGGAAAGGTATTCTTTTTTGACTGCTAAGGTTGGAAAACACTTTTTTTTTTTTTAGTACTAAACTAACTTTTTTTTCCCCTTTATGGATGCAAAGTTTCTTCATAAACATTTTGAAAATGGAATTTGAACATTAAAAGTAGAGGGCTGGGTATTTGTCCTTTCTCTTCCTCTCTCCACGATCACCCCAGAGACATATACGCCCTGTAACTCAGAAGAATCCAGGCACATGGGACAAAGTGTACCTACTGCGAGGTTCACACCCAGCTCAAGAATTCACACTACCACACATTCTCTGTAGCACTCTTTGCCATATAAACAAAGAATTAAACCAAAGCTAGATGACAGAAACATGCACCTATGGCTTTTGCAATGATACAGTCAGACTGGCTCTTCATTAGGTGCAAATGCATAGTGTTCTATGCAAAGATCCTAATACTGATGAAACAACTACCTTTACAAGAAATCCTATATATTACCATGTAGATACTCATCTGAAGCTGATTCTGGAAAAAACCAGTAAGATACCACTCCATCAATGCATATTTAAGATTCCTTTACTCCTTAAAAAAATAAAATATAAAATTCAAAAGCATGAATCCAGCTGCTGCGTACCAAAAATGCTTGCATGGAACATTCTCCCAAGGTAAACTCCTCCCTACTTACCTAAGCAATGTGGGTAGTGGGAGCACAAAAGTAATTGTATTCTGGTACTGACCTCTACTTCCCAGCACTTCCCCCAGGAAACAAGTGCTAGATATTATGCCATTTAAAAGCATGGAACAAATGTGTTCTCACCAAACACAAACAGAAAAGTGCAGGAAGACAGGCTAAGAATGCTTATTTTAAGAAAGACCAAATAAACTCTTGGTTCTGTCAATGTGTTTTCAGAGTTCGGAACAGATTAGCAAAGGAGATTAATTGCCTTTTTTTGTGTGTGTTTTAAAACCACTACTGAAAAAGCCTTGGAAATTACTAAGCATTGACGCTTAATCAAAGAAATTCCTTTAAGAGTGCCTATATCCTGTAACTGTACATCATGTTTCCTCCATGAAATCTGAACAGTAAACTAAATGGACAAGTACTGCAGGCACGTGTGACTCCTAAATAAGTACTCAGGGAGACAACTATCACTAAAGCTTCATCTCTTCTACCCCTTCACACAGAAGACATTAAAATGAAAGACACTAAATCAAGAGGAGAGCAACAAGTTTTTAGAACATTTGTGTCTCATATCTGATTTTTCAAGTCAGCCATGTTTCTTAGAGTAACTAAATGCAGCCTCTATCACACCTTTCATTTGCAGAAACAGCTGTTTTATCCTACTTACCTGCTGTCATGTCATTCATTAATCTAAGACAATTTAATCCAACAATCTGAGCTGCATCCAGAAGGGACCTCCTTTCAGCATCTGTGAAAAATGACGGAACCTGAAGAAAGCAGGTGAGAATGGGAAGTTATTTCCAGAAAGTGAGATATCACACTGTTTATTTGAAAGTATTCATTTAAAAATTGTATCTATTCCTCCTCTTTGAGAAATACACTTGCTCACTGCAAGTCTTTTAACATTCAACTACTGTACTGAATAAAGACGTCAAATATTCTACTCAAACTGAGATGGAATTAAATGAGCATCAGCTAGTTTACACAAGCACACACTAGCAAGAAACAAATGAGGTATTTGTATACAAATGCTAGGAACCTTAGTTACTGGTGCAAAACATGAAACTGGAGACAGAGACATGGAATAACCTTAATCAGAATTAGTAATGTATTCCTGTCCAAGAAAGTAAAGAGGGGGGAGGGGGGGGAAGTACAGCAATATTACAGATGTCAGAGATACAAAGAAATAAGGGATAATAAGGGATAACAGAGAATCTGTTTTGGCCGAATTACTTTAGGCAAGAAGCAGCAAGAGATTCTGAAGGAATACGTTGTTGACAATTTGCTACAGATCTCTAGCATTAGCATTGGACAGTGACCTCTGATGTCCCCAGGGACAGAAACTACATCATTAGAAGACACTAACTTTCCAGGTATCCACTGGACAACAAACTCTTCTAATAACAGAACTAAACATTCCTAGATGCAACATGAAACAGACTTGTTCAAAGGGTCATTGAGAACAGAGAAGCAGATGTTATTTTATACTCAGGCTTTACAATGGAATGACTGTTCTTTATCTGAGGTCATTTTCTGTGCAGTCATAAATTGAAAAAAAACAATTAACTTACTGAGAGGATGAACACAAACACAACAGAAACTAAGGTTTTCAGCTGCCAGAGGGCACCTTTGATAAACAAAGGTGTCTTTAATGAGTAATTAGTATGCTTAGTCTTGGAAACAAGCTGCAGCAGAAGGGTTTATACCTGGCTCACAGAAATGTTCTGGGTCCAAAAGTTCAGACATCTCCAAGAGAATGGGCTCATGAAGTGGGCTGGGGTCTGGAATATGGAAGTGGCCCTGGGATTTCTTTAAGTCAAAAGCTCTAAAGCTAGTTAGGATTAATCCCTTTGTAAGTGCTTATGCAGTGTTCTTTTTCACTCTACACGAATAGAAACAAGATGCTCTCAATAGCTGAAGTTAAAAAACGTAATGTTCCTGTGCACTACAATTACTTACAGAAATAACACAGTCTGTAACTGGCTTTTTCAGGTTACTTTCTGCAGTCTCCTTTAATTTAGTCAATAACATAGCTGAAATCTGTTCTACACTGAAGATATGCTCCTCATCCATGTACATGACCTGGATAGAAGAAATAGATAAAATAATTCCATTATTTCAACTGGAGGAAAAATTACTTACGTTTAATGTTTTTTGATATACTGCTGACTAATACACTATCATGACATGCTTAATTATTTCATTACAGAACTTTACAATTTCCCAGCTGGGTGTCTACAGAAGCAATAATTCCATTTTCAGACTTAAAACATCAAGAACCATACCAACTCTACAGATGAAGGAAACGGCTAGGCAAGTGATTTAAAAAGTGACACAAGTCTAAAATGTGACTAAAGCTAGACATGGTCACAAGCTTTATGCCAAAAAAATTAAAAATAGGCATCAATTTTCAAACTGCTGCCAACTGAACAAAGTCCAGAATTACTTGCTGACTATTTTCCTCTGACATTTTTATGCTTTTGCTCAAGTACGTGAAGAGTCTCTGAAAGGAAGAACTGCGCAATAAGAGTACACCTATGCACATAAAACAAATAAAAGCTTAAGATGAAGCTCAGTCTATTTGTTGATCCCTTTCCAAGAAACTATTCTTGAATCACCATTTTTCTGTGTAGTAGAATAAATGGCAATTATGAAGTGAAGGAACAGTTGATTCTTGAAAATAGTACTTGCCTTTTATTCATAATTTGGGGGAAAATTAAGCATTTCAGTTTTAATAGAAACAATGTTGTCTAAACATCCCAGTCTTACTGATGTTACTTACCGAATCAATTCTTAAAACTTTTTAACCACAGTTAAACAGGAAAAGCACTAGTTTGTTCTCTAAACAGCCTGAGAACAAAGAATAAATACAAAGTAGCACTGTTCTCCCAATAACAGATTTTTTCATACAGTAAGACTCTTACACACACTGTAATTAAAGGAAAACATTAATTTCTGTTTGAATTTATCCATTAACCTCACAAGTCACAAACAGCGTAAGAAAAAGCATCTTCTCTTTTGTAAAGCTTGACTACTTTTCCAGTTGGAATTCTTTCTAGTGTATAATCTCTTCTGCGATCTGTTCATTACCTAGGCCTGATCCATACTGAAGTTTTGAGGCACTAGTTCAAGTGGAGAAAAGCAGCAAACTAAATGCACAGCCCTAAGATAGGGTCTTCACTAGTGAAGCAGCATCACCTGTTACGCCAGCAAGGCTTTGTTATCAATATTTTTATATACTTCTGTACATGAATACCACATTATTAACTGCATCTATTCTAGGAAAAGCTGACATTGTATCAGCAAACTCCCTGAAATGTAAGCAAGAGTCAAGCCTGCAGTGTGGTACAAACTGGTTCTAAACATCTGTTGCAAGTAACTTATACCAGGCAGTCCACTAAAGACAAACACGTCACTCATTCATAGAAATTATTCTAAAGAAGAGCTCCTACTACTTTATAAGGCATTTGTAGCCACATAATTAAACTGTTTCAATGCATTCCACACAAGAGTGACAGAAAGGTTAATACTTTGAGGTAAAACCATATGACCTCGTAATTATCTTAGCAGTTTCTCTGCCAGGATGCTTGAGCTGGATGTGCAATTTGCCAACAGGGAAGCTCACATTTCAGCAATTACTTGCAAATGAACCTTAATTTGATAGTTAACATCCACTATTTAAAGATAAAGCTGTCTATTCATACAAGAGCTCTTCTTCAACAGAAAGACTGAAGAAAACCTTTAGAGTAATTAAATGAAACCCATGTTTTCATGACTAGGTGCTGAAAAGTAAACTTCTAAATTTAGCTATAAAATCTAAAAAGATACACTGCAAATTTACCTTTACTCCAACTCCACCATTCTTCATAGGAACCAAATCATAGCTCAGCTTTTCTTTTTCCTTCTGAACAAAAGGATCATTAAATGCACGGCCATGGAATCTCTTGAAGTTAGATACAGTGTTGTGGGCATGAGTAATTTGCTGTAAAGAAATACAGGATAGTTAGAAATCTGCTCTTAATCAGCCTGCAGTGTTCAGTGCTGTTCTATAGGTCCCCAGGCATCAGTGAAGTTTTAAGACAACGGCTCCCTCGTTTGTCACATCTGTTTCTGTAACACCTGTAATTAGCATCTCCTACATTATATCAACTCATTACTACAGAAGATCATATGAGTCAGAGACCTAGATACTGACAGACCATTATACATTAAGTATTATAAGGATTATACAAGTATCTCTAAAACCTTGAAGCAATCAGGTGAGCAATAAGAGGATCTATAGTGCCTACTACTTTAGTCACCTAATTTAGACAGAATTCAACGATTAAAGATAAGAGCCAGCTTCACACGTAGCTGCAATGCCTGTAAACCAGCACTCCAACCCCAGACACCTCACCTCCAGCTGTTTGCTTTAAACCCCATTACATTAAGTGCAAACAACTGTTTTCACAGTTACTAAGTTTCAAGCTGGTAAGTCTCCAGGTACATTTCAATACCTACTTTTTCCCCATGAGCTACTTTTAAACCACCGCATTTCCCTGTTTCTTGTTCACCTAGCAACCACTGAAATTCTTGCACCAGACCAAAGGAGGACACCGTGCACAGACAACAGCAAGAAACATGAGACTTTTTTGGTAACAATGTCAGCTTAAAGTATACAGTGCAAGCTCCCCACAGAACCAACTGAGCTACAGAAGCGTTCTTTATCAGGAATGCAAAGCAGAACAGAAATTAGACAACTAGCCCAACGTGAGAGAGATACTGCAAGTATCTCAGAGTAGACCAAATCCTATTCTACTGGAGAGAAACTATAAAAGTTCTCTCCAGGATAGATTTAGGCAGGCACCAACAGATCGCACGATAATAACTCAAACAAGTACACTGAGGAAGATTTCTAGCATTCACTGCCCTCAAAGGAAACCGTCAGTTTCTTAATTGCATGCAAAATTTTCCATCATGGAACTGAAGAATATGAGCCACACTTTACATTAGAAAACTATGCAACTATGACAGTTCTCCAACAGAAAAGCTCCCTGACAAAGAAGCAGGCCATACCCATACTATTAGACAGTAACTTTCAGAAAGTGTATGCAGAGAGAAAGATGTTACACCCAAATTCCCTACTGGGAATCACCCTTGATTTATTCTAATTGCCAAACAGCGCTTAGAAATTATTAGTAAGAGCACAAGTTAGTACAGGCCAAAAATCACGCCAGGAACTATTCCAGTACTTTAATGCAATAGAGTATTTAGATTCCTGTGTCCAAGAGTTTCCAAGCATGGTTTCACTTATTTGTATAGCCATAACTTCAGAGTAGCTGAATGATACGTAATTCACAGCTGTATTGCAGAAGAACATAGAAACAAAAAATCATTATTGTGCAGCAAGCAGAGAAGCACAAACACTGGTAGCTTTTATAGCCTAATTTAGAATTAACCTCAGAGACTTTTCTAAGAGAACAATCTTAAGATATTTTTAGAGTAATTGTATGCCATTAGGTCTGTAGCATGTTTTAATATCTGCTCAGTCACAATTAAGAAAGCCAAGAATTATGGTCTGTTAACTAACATAATGCTTGCATCTCCAGTGCTACCAGACTTACCTAAAGGAAACAAATTCTCTGAAAATTTGCTCCAACAGCAGCTCCTTAAGTGTTAAAGAAAGAGAGCACCTCTGAGTATTGTAAGCTCTCTCACACATGATCACATTGTTGAAGTCACCAGTCAAACACTGGGTTGGTTTTTTTTTTTCTTTTGTTTTGTGGGAGTTTTTGGTGGTGTTTCCTTGGGGGTTTTTTGGTGTTTTTTTGTTTTGGTTTGGTTTTTTTTTTCTCTTTTTTGGTTGGTTTGTTGGTTTTTGTGTGGGGTTTGTTTGTTTTTTTTATAACTGAGAAAGTTATTCAAATGAAAGGGATCATTTTACTCCTTGATTTCAGTAGCTACTACACCTTAGGACACTGAAAATATAACTCTCCGTTCTTCATGTCAAGAAACTCCTACATTTACAAAAGAAACATGATTTACATCTCAAGTGGTCAACCAAACTGGACTGCTTACAGCAACAGAAATAAATACTCTGAAATCTTTTATAGTTTTAAATATCACATTCTTGTCTTCTGGCAAAAATATTTAGTTTCAACTGCTAGGACAACCAAGCATGAAAGACTCTGAAGACAACTGAAGTCACAGATGTTCACCACTGCAAATACACGCTTTTAAATGCAATTTGAGAGACAGTCTACTTCAGTTTCATCTTTCTTCATGTTTTCAACAGCATTTACTGGAATAATCTAACAATACTGAAACACGCTCAAGATTACATAGGATTCAGATCACTTGCTGTTTTGAGTAACAACTCATTTCAGCACAACTTATGAATCATACTAGTTTCCAACTTGTAACAGTGGAAGCAGTGAGGTAAACAAAAGCAATACTAAAATGAAAATTAAGGAAAACAAACATGTATTTACTTTATTACTCCAAATTTTAACCTGTAGCTTGCGAACATGTAATCTATTCATATTTCCTTGGCTGTTAAAAATTAAGAGGGGAGCTATTACAGCGAGGGGAAAAAAGTCTCCTTTAGCGCTCTCTCCATGGAAACCCACTGCAGTCCTTTCCATACCGGAGCGATGCGATCCGCACCGGCCTGCGCAGGCTGCATGCTGCTTGCTCTCCACTTACACAACAACCTGCACTACCATACCTGAGCATTCATCGAACCGTTACATTCAGTTATCATAAGATATATTTGCCAGAATAAAGCTCTCCTTTTAAATTGAAAATACTAGTAAAGTAGTATTCAATCTTTCAGAGGACCTCAATCAAAAAAACCTCAAAACCTAAGGACTTACACCTTCAAAAACACAGGCATTTACCTTTCAGTGAAACCAAAGATAGTAAGCTACCTAAGCAGCTTTAAGAATCTGAGCCAAGACTCTCCCTTTGCACCTAATGTTAAGAAACTATACACAGCATTTAAAATTTTTTCCTTCGAGTGCAAGGAAAATCCTACATACACAAGCATTAGGAAAAGAAACCGGATGACCGTAAGTTGTCAGAAAAGGAATCTGTTCAACTGGAAAATATTACCCTCAATGAAAGAGAGAGCAGTAACATTCTAGCAAAAACATCCGGCATTTCTCTGAAGGAAGCATGGCAGCATAGTGCAGCATTTCTAAAATAAAAGGCTTGACAAGGAAAATTAAATTGTTTGGTTTTAAATACAGCGAGTCAACTCTCTTTACAGCCACTGGTACTTGAACAGTTTGCACTGGGCAGCTCGCTGTTACGCAGAAATGCCAGGAAATGACCTACCTGGTTTTTAGCCGAGACACCGATAGCTCTGTTTTTGGATCCAAACGAAACCACCGATCTGAAAAGAATAGGCTAATTAACTCAGTACTGACAATAAACGTGACTAAGGAGTCTCATGGATACATATTCTACAATTACAAATAAAACGCCAAAGTCTTTCTGTTGAAGTACCGTTCTTCCAGCTTGCTGTAAAACACTACAGTAAGACTCTTACCCATTTTAAAGTCTCGGCTCCAATTCGGGACTTTTGACAATGGTTTATCCGAACAGTTAAACACGGTCATCACAATTAAGAGCTCACATCCAGACTACATCCTACCTATCTGCGTTTGGCTGCTCATAACCTCACAACTAACTCCTGCTGTGAGCCCGTGGCTCTCTACACCTGACCTCAGGCGAAAGGAGAGCTGCTCTGGGGCAGCTACGAGAGTCCACCCGACCGCAGAGAAGAGTGTGTGTGCGATCCCACTTGCCCCCCGCCCACCCACCCCCCATTTAAGCCCGGCTGCCCCGTCGGGGATTCCCTTCGCAACCACCGGCTTTCCCCGTCTGCCGCGCAGTTACCCGAAAAGCTCCCACGCCGCGGGCCAGACTCCCTTTCCCAGTTTGCGCCCGGGGGGACGCGCTCCGGGCCCGTCCCGGGGAGGGACACAGCGGGGCAGGCAGCAGAGCGCCGCCCGGCCCTGCGCCTCCCCGCCCCTGCTCCCCGCGCTCCGCAGCGGCCTCCCGGGGTCCGTGAGGAAGCAGCAAGGGCCGGGGGCCGCGCTGGCCCCGCACAGCGGGCACCCCCACGCGCACCCCCGCCCGCCTAGAAGCTTCCAGCACCTTCCAGCGCGGGCCCTCCACCGGCGGTGGCACGGCTCCTGCCTCCCCCC
>VFFE01006816.1:121488-202378 GCA_008921705.1 Burhinus oedicnemus | reverse complement strand
CTCACGGCGTGCACCGGTCGCTGAACTCGTTGGCGACGGTCTCGATGCCGCCGGCCCGCGCCACGGCGATATAGCAGCTCTGGAAGCCCAGGTCAAAGCCCACCACGGCCATGGCCCCGCCGCCGGAGGTGGGGGGGAGGGGAAAGGCCCCCGCCCTGGCCCGGCTCGCTCCCGGCGCTGCGGTCGCCGGCCCCGGTACCGCGCGCGCAGCGGCTCCGTGCGCAGGCGGGAGGGGAGGGAAGAGGAGGGGAGCCGGCCCCGCCGCTTTAAATATGACAATGGGACGAAGTTTCCAGAAACTGCGGCAACCACTCACCGGCTCCACGTGCGCCTTCCGCTTCCGGCTTCGGCGGCGTTCTCGAACAATTCCGGCCAATCAGCGGCGGCGGGGCCCGGTGACGCGGGCCGTTCTCATGGCGACCGCGGACGCCGCCGACGCCGCGAGGGGAGGAGGCGGGGCGGGGATGCGCCGGCCGGCGACAGAGCCGGCGGGGAAGGGGCGGGGCCAGGCGGGAAGGGGCGGGGCCGAGCAGGGGAGAGGGGGCAGGAAGTGAGGGCGGGAAGCGTGGCCTGGGAAGTGTGGGCCGGCGGCGTCTCGCGCCCGCCTGGCGGCGGCCGTTAAAACGGCTCCTGGGTGCGGCGGGCAGCGAGCCCTGATGCCGCCTTGTCGGCGCGCTCCTCTGGTCCCCTCGCCTCCCTTTCCCAGCCCTTCTGCGCGCCGCCTCCCCTTTGTCCTTCGGTTTTGCGTTCCCGAGGGGCGGCGGGGTTTTCCTGGGCCCGGGGGTTGCCCGGGAGCGGCCGGGGGCCGGGCGGAGAGCTCTGCTTGTTGCTCTCTGACCAAAAAAAAAAAAAAGTGCTGGGGGGGATGGTTGTGAGCGCTGAGGCCTTATTGCGGCGCTGCAAATGGCGGTAACGCGTCGCCCGCTTTGCCGGCGGCGGGGCGGGACGAGGCTGGGTCTAGCCAGGGGTGGCGGGGGGAAGGGCTCCGGCTGTGGCGGCCGGGGAGGAGCGGCCCGGCAGCCGCAGGGCCTGCCGGCCACGCAGGGAGTGCGGTGGTGGGAGCTGTGTGAGGAAACTGTTGGGGCAGAGGTGAAGTGCAGCCGTGCTTTGCTGTCTGAGTGTGTTACTCGGTTCCGTTCTGAGGAATTCGTGTTTTGCTGAGCCTGTATGCGTGGGAGAATGGAAGATAAGCGGCTGCCTGTGACAATATCCTTACTCATCTAACGCACTGGGAAACCTCTTTGTAGGGTTGACTATCGGATTGGTACAGGTATCTCTTCACCTTGGTGTTGAGATGCTGTTAGGGCTAGTAAAAAGCGACATAACATTAACTATATTTATGCTTCAGATCACTTGCCCTCCTTAAGAGGGCGCTTCTCTCTCTTTGTGTGCAGTGCCACAATGCACTGTAATATAAATGTCCAGTTGTCTCCTAGCTGTGTAGCTCTAGCTGTTAGTTCAGGATCCCATCCCCTGGTACAGGCAGGCCTTAACGTCCTGCATTCCATATGGAGTCATGGCACATACGCAGATGGCGGCTTTGGTTGTCAGTGGTACATCTGTTGCATGCTGCCCTTCTGGTCCTGGCTGTTAAGAAGGGCAGGGAGAGATGGTCGCATTCAGAGTGCTGTGTCCCCCTCTGTGGAAGAGGCAAAATGTCAGTGTTCTGCCCCTACTCCCTATCTAGATAATGTGCTGAAGCTTTACTTCAGAGTTGAGTCACATTCAGCTCTGTGTTGGATCTTGACCCTTCCTGAGTATATATGGGGAGAAGTTGGTCCTTAAAATAGTGCTTGCCTGCCTCAGAGGAGGTACATAGCTGAAAAATCCATTGAGACCTTTGTGTGACTGGATGTAACCTACAACTTCAGAATAAGCTGACAGGTGGGCTAAATGCTAAGGTGTATGTGTGTGTTGATGAGGTTCCCTGTCCCCACTTGACATGGTAAATATTCCTGATAATGCACTTTCAATTTTAAATAAGGAGGTAGACTTCAAAGTATTTAGGTGCTTAAATATCCTGCTTTTTCTTGGGTGATACAGAAATGCTCAAAATACTTCTGCCGCCTTCATGAGTGTCTGAATTTCTTGCATCTGGATAATACTTCTCAAGAGCTTGAAGGTGAAAATCCAGTCCCTTTATTACCGGTTCATCTGTACGTCAGCCTTCGCCCTATCTGAAAAGAAGCTGGCTGCCTAGTATTTTCAGTGATTGTTTAGAAAATCCTGTTGAGGCAAATGATAAACATACAGCATACCCGCTATTTTAAGTGTCACCGTAGATGATAAAAGTAGATACCAAACATTCCTGTTGCTTTTTTTCCTTTACTGTAAATCGTTTATCCTTGAATAGAAATAAGAAAAACTTGACTGTTTGCCCAGATTTGCAGCTGGTCTCTAAAGGGAGAAAACAGCAGTGAATTTGGAAGTTACTCTGCTGGCACCATCTGTTTCATGGCACAGTACAGTGTTGTGCGGTGCAGTGGTTGAGCTACGGCTTCAGTGAACTGGGATCCCAGTATAGGAATAAAGGTTTTCTTACTTGGCCTAGAGCAGAAGAATATATTGATAGTGACTTGCATCATCTGTGAGGTGAATTCCCAGTGTGGAACTGTAAGTGATGTCGAGGGCTGGGGAGGAGGGGAGGGGAGGTAAGAACTGCTGAGGGTGGTAATAGCAGTAAGATGCTTGCTTGAGATGGCCCCTAAGGCTGTGCCTGGGGCAGCTGAAACAGTGCTGCAGGCTGTTCTGAAAGGGTAGCTAGTGCTGCGCATTGCCAGCGTTCTGTAGGCTGGAAACCCTGTGGCTGTGGACACAGTCCATGTACCACCCTGAAGTTTGAACATGATGACATGAATAACAACCCCGTTTTTCATCACTGATGAAAGCCAACGAATACAAGATCAAAGAGCCATCAAGAAATGATACGACATCGATTGGCTAAGGTTAACATACCGGTGAGGCCTGAGAAGATTCACATCTGTCTGGCTACACTGATGCTCTGGATAGAGCCAACAGGATTAGAATCATTAAAACTGATTTACCAAGGGCTGTACATGAGATGATAAACTTTCTTTAGTCTATAAAAAAACCTTCTTAAAACTCTTGGTTCTTTCTTCCAATGATGTGGAGACTCTGGGTATTGCTCCTTTCTGAACTAGAGATACTATGGGTTACTAGGGACAGTTAACTGTCTCATCTGGGGGGATGGGGAAGCAATCTGAGTAACATGCTGGGGTTTACTTGTGTTGGAAAGCTTGTGAGTTTAGGAACTGAGAATAACTGGTGTGCCACCCTTCCCCTTGATTGTCACATCAGCCTTTACCGGATAGCTGTGTGGATAGATCTGTTGGCCTCATGTGAAATTTCTGTTAATGTTCTCCTTGGTCACATAGTCTGGGATCTTAATGCTGCTGGGAAGGGAAGAGGAAGGTTCTGCTGTTCCTGCTTTCTTATTGTTGAATGGGATATTTGATTCTTACACATGGATGCTCTGTTTCAACTTTGTGTTTTTGCAATGTACCAACTACTGCAGCTTGTTACCAAAAAATAATGTTTGACCCATATTTTTCAACTTTTTAAGGTTGCCTTGCACAGTTAGGATGAGTGTTTCTCAGTCTACCCAAATATTCTGTCTACCTAGGTGTTTAGCTTATGGTAAATAAGGAGATGGTTTGGTGACAAAAAAGTACCTGTTGTGGATTTTCCTTTATTCCTCAGCATGTGCAGGGAGTTCAGCTATGTAGGTGCTCTTATTGTCTGTGATGGTTAAGGGCTTCTTTAAACATGTCCACATTCTGACTTGGAGAAAAGAGCAATCTGGCCTTCATCAGTGCAAGCAATGCTTTAAAATGGTAGCTGGTCGGGCTTTTAAAGAATTATTTTCATATTTGGTACTGGATGTTCTATGTTGTGGCCTCTACCGGAGCATTAATAAAGGTGTTAAGAAACTGAATTTGACATGGGAAGAGAAATTATCTCATCTGTTAAACCAATTCTAATGTTAGTAAACTGTCATAGGATGTGGAGGTAGAATGACATTAGTGTCTATACAGGGAATATTACCATTATAAAACATGATCTAAGTGAACTAAAGAGGACTGGCTGACGTCCCTGTGGAAGGCCAGGTATCACAGAACATAACATAGGAATCTGTTGAGTACTTAAGCATTCTGCTGTGTTGCCAGGGGCCCAAACAGAGGTGAACAGGATTTCTGCTGGGACAGTAAAGGCAGCATTCTTTGGACATAATCTTCATATTTTATTTAAACCAGGAAAGCCCATCCCAAGCATAGGCAGGTGACATCTAAACACTGCATTACAAGTAAATAGGTCTCTATCATTTCTCTGGGGACTTTATATATGTTGTCACTTTCCATTTGTGGGCTGAGCTGCATTCTACCCTATGCTATTGTTCTAATCTGTTTGGAGGTTGCCTATGCCAGCTTTACTGCAGCTGGCATTCTGTAACCATGAGCAGTTGGCTCTTATGGTAGCGCACAATGGACATGCTGGTCAATCTAAACTTCTGCACCATTTTTGCCTCTCATCATTTGAGAAGGCCTTTAATGCAAACTGAATGAGATTAGGGTTAATTTGTTCTTGGGTTCCAGGCTAAGTTTTAAAGGGTAAAGAGCATTTGAGATCATTGCTTATTCCAAAGAAAGACTGATGTTCCTATCAAGACATGGTTCTCTGGAACTAGGAATTAATTCACTAGATAGCTCCAGTAGTCTCACCCTTGCTGTACGATGCTGTACTGCAGCTCTTTTTTTGCACTGATTTTCATACCCCTGTATGATACTTACTTTCATGTATGTAAACATTTTGTAAATCAATTGAAAAAGATTATAGTAACAAGGAAAATAATATGAAATGCCAAATGTTGATTCAACTATATTTAGTAATAGGTAACACATTATGCTTGTAAAAGAGCTAAGTATTTTCATTTGGCCTTTTTTTGGTCTCTTCTGTATCAGAAGTGTTAATGTTCTACAGTATTATCTTTGTTAATACCTCAATCTGCGTACTTATCCTGAAGAAAGAAAGAAAGAAAGAATGAAGAGGATATGTCACCAACGCAGTAGTGTAAGCAGTCTGAGGCATAGCAACCAATGGGCACTGCTTTCTAAAGATTTGGCATCTAAGCTGTATTGCTCAGAGCATCCCTACTGTGGGGCATATCCACTTTAAACAAAATGCACAGCCTCTTGGGTAAAGCAAATAAACTTCACTTGATAGATTTTTGCATGCTTTCTGATAAAAAGCCTCAGCACTTGGGAAATTCTGATGTGACTCTTCACTGCTCTGCCCATGTATCAGCATACTTTAACACACAGCATAGCATGGATCCAAATGCCAGAGTAACCAAGGGAGTGATGCTTTATCTTCCTGACACTCTGAATAGGACTCGTAACCCAAAAGTAATTTTTTAATCAGCATACAAGGATGTCCTTTTTCTGTCTTTTTTTTTTTTTTTTTTTTAAATTTTCACACCTATTAATAGATCTGTGTGCTTATAAAACATGAATTAAAATGGAGCGGGCTTTGCTTTTGAGGTTAACATGAATTCCTCAAAAACTGTAATTGTGAATGTTTGCTTTGATTGCTAGGAAACTACCGAAACTACCGTTACTGTCTGATGTTGATTAAGTGTTGTTTGGATTTAGAAAAACATAAAACTAAGACTGTAACTAAATAATGCAAAGGGGAGAAGGTAAGCTAAAAGTTACAGTGCCAGGGTTATTGTAAACTTAGTTCTATTCACTTGGATGTACATATGTTTTAATCCTTTCAGTTAAACATCTGGATTGTCCTACTGGAAAATGTGAAGATTTTAGGAAAAAGAACATTAAACTTTATTTACTTTGTATTGAATAAACTTAGCACAGCAAGGTAAGTGTACCATAAATGTTTTAAGATACAAAATTGTGGAGTTCAGGAACATTCAAATAATACTAAGCCTCAAGTGTTCATGAATCTCAAATACTTTAACTTGAGTGATTATGTTTATAATTCCCTCATAACTTTCTTTTTTCCCCTCCTGTTGCTTAGGCACAAGAAGTGTTTTACATAAGAAGATCAGACAATAGGGTTATGGCACAAACCAAATTTAATGTAGATGACCAGTTGCACATCACTAATTGGAAGTAGTGAAGAGTTGGACAGTTTTTAAGTAAATATGGAATTAGATTGCATAAACTCTCTGATGCCTAAGTGCAATTAATGAAATAAATGCAGTTGTAAAAGCAAAAAGATTACAAAGCAAGGAGGCAGTCTGGATTTTAGTCTGGATTTTAAAAAAATAAATCAGTGGGGTTTGACTGGTTTGTGTATATAAAATCAAAGGAACTGAATGATATTTTGTAGAGAAATGAAATGGATATAAATGAAAATTGGGGAGGGGGGAATGGAGGAAAAGAAGCTAAGTTATTTCTACTCGATCTAATAGCAAACCATCTGGCAATATGCTGCCAAATCATTATGTATCATTTATATGACTCAGTGCTAATTAGATGTGCACGGATTATGCAGACTCCTTGTGCTTTCAACATTGGTAGAATGTTTTAAAAATAACACTTGCGGTATTAGTATGACATGTACTTGTTAGGAATTTCTGACAGTAATACGAGCCGTTTTTTCACTAGAAAATATCCCAAGCACTTCAAAGACTGTTCAAATTTTGACTTATGTAAAAAAGAAAAAGAAAAAAAACCCCAATAATATCAGTATCTTCTGTACAGACACCAAGAAATTAATTGTGTTCTCTTTTTCACTAACTTACTGAAAATATACTGACTAAGCAGTTGGCCTAACAGTGTGATAAGACAACTAACTAGATAGCTTACAGAAAACATACTTTGAAAGAGCATGTAATAAAACATCTTTTAAAAGTGTGAGTGCATAGTACTGTGCGTATGCATACACAAATCCAATACTTGTGTATTTTTTTTCTAAAAAGAAACGTAGGTATGTTATTTCTCTGCTTGCATTGTCACAAAGTCAACAATTGCCACAAATGGAGTACTATAAAAGTTTCCTTTGAGTGTTTATAGCATGTCTATAGCTATACTTAAAATACATTAGCTATTATGACTATCTTAAACACATCACAGAAATCTATTAATAAAATGTATTTTGAAAATTTAAAACTTCAAACAGTCTTCATATGAAAGCTACAAAAATCTGTTGGGCAGAATATCAAATACTGCAAGTTAAAAATCAACAGGGTGAGTAATTACTCTAAAAGGTCAAATTGTTCCCTTCTCCTCCAGAAATGTCTCCAAGGTGGTACATGCAAAGCTATGAAAGCAATTCTTTTGAAGAAAAAAAAAAATTGAATATGCTTGACTAAGAAATGCTACATGTATTCTGGAAACTAAGGGCCTATGAAGGGAGCTTGTTTATTTGTTAGGTGACCATAAGATTCAGTTATGAATATGGTGAAAATAAGGCAGCACAAACCCATAGTTGTATAAAGAACTAGCAGGGAGGATGAAAAACTATCAGAACATTCTGCTATAGGGATATAGATCTTAACACAAGACTACTTTTTGTGATGTGGATGCTTGTGTAAACATAAGTGTGACTTGCTGTGTGTAGTTTCTTGTATTTAGGTAATTTGGAAGAGTTGAAGATAGCTCAAAGCAGGCAGCATGTTTTATAGTATAGAAAGCATGTTCTGCAGTGTAAACCATTGTTTAGATTTACTTACAGACTTAGAATTTCTTATACAACAAAGAGGTATATGCTTATCAGCATTTTTTTTATTTTAGACGTAGTCATGTAATGTTCCTCTAGTAGAAGGGTGAGAGCAAAATTCAAAGCAAACGTGAGATGTACGCATTTAACAGTGACTCATTAATGATCTCCTGGTAAACTTTTCCAATATGATAAACTTGTTTGAATTCTTTATAGTTATGGATGGTTGTCTTTCTAAAAAGTTACTGTCCTTTTAACATGGGCTAAATTCAAGGCTCTGTGATTGTCATGCAAGAGATTTGATTTTAGTAGTGTCATAGTGAAGTCCATGCACTGCTTGGAACATGCTGAGGACTGATCCCTATGGGAGGCCCCAACTGGGTGGGACCCAAAAGTGAGAAACTAAAATAATGACAACGTTGGGGAAATGCTGGTAAATGTGTTTTGACAGCTTGGCTGAATTTGCCTGAGCTACGCTAATATCCATTTAACAGAGAATTCAAGCTGAAACAAAAGACATATGAAATACTTGCCAGTTTTGAAATTTACCACATCTGTTAATCTTATGTCTCAGCCAAGCCTTCGCATGCAGGTATGATTACAGGTAAGCATTGCATACGGTTTGTTGGGTTTGGGGTTTTTTGCTTGCTCTTGGATCAATAGAGAAAAACAAGCTTATGTGTAACTTCTGGACATTGGGTGGCACTATTGCCTCATGTAAGCCACCATATAGATGCCTTCTAGCTTAAGTTTTACAGTGTTGGCTCAGCTTCTTTTTTTCCTGTAGCATAACTATATTAGGCAAGCCAGAAAGCAGAACTAGTAGCCTTCTCTCTTTTCTTTTTTTAGCTTGATTTTAAGTAATCATCTTTAAATGGTAATGGATTTTTGATGAAGAGCTGTTGTTGCTTAGTTCAAGGAACTGTTATTCGATTTCAAGTGCTGATGTACACATCTTCTGTGAAGCTCTTGACTGAAATAGAAAGATGCTCTTTACAGCCAATCTCCTTTCGTGTGCCCCAGCCAGCCTGTAGTGAACCTGTGCACTCGTGTAAAAAGCAGGAATAGCACCTGTGTCTTTTATTGTCTTTAATAAAACTTCAGTTTAAAATGCATCGGTGATGTGCCTGACAAGTCGGATACCATTATGTGTTTCTGTAAGTGCAAAATCTCCTCTAAGTTTGTCCTGGTTTCCACTGGGACAGAGTTGTTTTCTTTCTAGTGGTTATTGTGTTTCAGGTTTGGTATGAAAGGAATGTGAGCAATACATTGTTTTAGTTGTAGCTAGGTGATGTTTATGCTTTTCAGGGACTCTTTTCAGCTTCCCATAGAAGCTGAGAAGGAGCACAGACAGAACAATGGAATGGCCAATGGAATATTCCATACCGTAGACGTCATGCTCAGTATATAAATGGGGGTTGGCCAGGGGTGGGGGGAATGCGTGATCACTGCTCAGGACAGTGCCAATTCATGGAGCGGTGAGAGTGACTTGTGTCATTATTGTTGTTGTTATTGTTATTTTGCTTTTCTGATATTGTTCTATTAAACTGTCTTTATCTCAACCCATGAGTTTTGAGGTTTTTTTTTCTTTCCTCTCCTTTTCTCCCTCTTCTCCCTACCCTTCTTGTGGGGGGAATGGGGGGTGAGCGAGCAACTGCATGGTCCTAGCTACCAGTTGGAGTTAAACCATGACAGTTTACATTTAAGATGTATTTAGGTCTTTTTAATTGGATCTTGATCTCCTTTCTGGCAGGTACAAAGTTTGTTCCATATCAGGAGACATTTGTATATATGCCACTTTTAAATTTTATGTATTACTGGTATAAAAGCATATGACAAATACCTCTTAGCTACTGGTATGATTTTTTTTTTCTCCAAGGTTCATTAAATTTATTGTATAGAGCAAAATACTCAAATAATAGATAATAGTAGATAACTAATAGCATTTTGCCATTAGATTAATTAAACTGTCAGAGACTGCATTTTGAAAATTGGCTGACTAGTTGTACAATGTTTACTACTGTGGAACCCAATGAGCCAGTAAAAAGGAATACAGTATTTGGGTTAATTTTTAGTTCATGGCTGTACTTGAGGCAAAAGTGCAGAATTAAGTTTTGCAGTTGTTTCATAAAGTCTCAGAGCAATGTCAGAGTTATGTAGATCAGTGTTAGGACTGACTTACATGAGAGAAAACATTCTGATGAACGCTGAAAGAATAACATTGTGGTTTTTGGATTGAAAAACGCCCTCTTTGTATGTATGTTGGCTGTTCAACCTAAAGATACCACAATTTTAGCATAAATAGAAATCTGCATTAAAGTATTTCTTATTCTTTGAAAATGTTGCCATCCAGTTATCAGAAACAATAACAAATCATGTATCAGTAGTATCTGCTATAAACTGCTTATGAACCTGCTACCTGCAGAATTTTGCACTGTTAAGCCTTGTAAGGAATGTGTTCACTGGAATCTGAACCAACTACAAAATTCAAGAACAGATTATTAAAGTAAATTTCTTGGTTTATCTATTTGTAATGGATAATCTGACCAAGTCTATCTGTTTGTAGTGCTCTATAACTGACACAGTACAGTTCTGCAAGTTCAAGATCATCATTCTTCAAACATATAGAGCCTCACAAGTAAACTTGGAGTAACAGAGAATCCAGTTTCAGAGCTTAAAAATGGGACAGAAGCTTTACATATACACCACGAGAACCAGTGTGGATCAGTGATTTAAATTAGAAGAATCCCACCTTTTTATTCTTTCTAGTGGGAAAAATGAAAAGAAACACGATACTATTTCTCAAGTACTGAAAAACTAGGTAAGGACTTTTTCTAGGCCCATAAAGGATATTATGAGAAGTTATGTCCTAAAATGAAAACAAGGAGGATTTAAGTGAGGCATCAGAAAGACGCATTCTAATCATGAGAAGTAAATACTGAGGTAGACTTTTGCACGGCAGCTTCTAATGATGGGGATTTCAAACAACTGTGAAACTGGTTTAGACCCAGGTAATTGTGCCTTCTGGCTGGAATGGGGAGGGAGGAGACAGAGGAGGACTAGGGACTGTGGTTGAAAAAGTGATGTGCTGGATTGTATTTTTCTTTTCTTTCTGTAGGGGTTACTCAGCTGATACTGTACCTTTTGGCTCCCACAGGGTTTGGAGCTCAGTGTCAGCCAGGAGCTGGGAGTCAATGTCTTGGACAACTGAAAGATGCTTTTGATTTCTGGTGTCTCTGTGCTTTGAGAGGCAGCATGGGTCCTGCTGTGAGCAGGTTTGAATGAAATGACCTCTTGAGGTTTCTTCTAAGTCCTGTCTGATCCCACCCCATGATTTTAATATTGTACATTCTGTAGTAGATTAATATGTTAGAAACAATAATTTGTCTTTCAAACTTACTATTTAGACCAAGATCCCCAATGTGTTACAGTAAATTCACTGCCAAATAATGGTGATGAAACGATTACTGATTACTGATTTAAAGATCATTACCAATTCTTGTGGGTTGATCCTGGCCAACAG
This sequence comes from Burhinus oedicnemus, assembly GCA_008921705.1. Classification (NCBI taxonomy): domain Eukaryota; kingdom Metazoa; phylum Chordata; class Aves; order Charadriiformes; family Burhinidae; genus Burhinus; species Burhinus oedicnemus. Next base: position 191,154 of record VFFE01006816.1, on the reverse strand, counting down.
CTGAGTACCCACCAGCTGCTTGCTCACTCCCTCCCCTTGCCCAGCAAGACAGTGCATAAAGGAAGAGCAAAAGCAAGAAAACTTGTGGGTTGAGATAAAGACAGTTTAGTAAGAGAAGGAAAGAGAAGGGGAAAGACCCAAGTGATGCTCACCACCTCTCAAAGCAGAGCAACGTCCAGCCAGTCTCCAAGCAACAGCCACCTTGGAAGTCAAACCCCCACCTTCTTCTAAGCCAGCTTTTATTGCTAAGCATCACTTTATATGGTACGGAATATGAAGGATAGCACCATCTGGGCTGCTATGAAGGAAGTTAACTCCATCCTGGCCGGACTGAGTATGCCAAGTCTTTACAGCTTTTTAGGTAAAATTCAACAAATTAGTTGTTTTCCACACCACCTACACAAAGCTTCTGTTATTGAGGTTTACTGTTGTCATGGTTTGGGCCAGACTGGCCACTGAGATGAGCTGTGTATCTCATAGGCATTTTCTCAGGATTGGTGGTGGTTTCTGTAGAGCTATGTAAAGATTTGTTACTGCTGTTAAGCAGGACAGCATATTGGGCACGTCCACAAAGCAGTTTTTCCAGAGTCTTAACTGAGTGGGTTTGGTTTGGAACTGTATATTTTGGGGGGGTTGGCAATATTTTTCTTAATGATTTTGATATCGATCTCCTAAACATCTTTTGACTTTTGTATTTCCTCTGTGTCATGTTCACTTGATATTGCTGTATTTGAATGGCTCTGTAGCACATGTGAAATTCTGTGTTTTTTGTGATCCAGTCCTGTCTGACTTTCTGTATCAAAAGCAGAACGAAACAGTCCTAAGGGAGTAACTGCTGTTGGACATAATCTAAAGCTGCTTTAAGGCTAATACAGGCTGCAATGACTGGAGTTGCTCTGAAACAACATCAGGCTGTAATGGCTCCTAAGGGCCATTTCACAACTGAAAATTTCTGCAATGAGGAGTGCTCTGGTTCCTACTGTCAGTTTTGCTCAATAAGCTCCTCATCAGGTCAACTGTCCCAGCCCATGTTCCCCTTACCCGAGTCAGCAGAACGAGGCAGAAGCTCACCTTTGAGCAAAGAGCAGGATGCAGAAGTCCTTTTCAGACATGATTAAAACTCTTTTTATTCCATAGAGGGCGGTTTTGTAGTTTTGTTCATGTCAAGGGATGGTTGTCAGGTGATTTTATTGATGAGCAAGGATGGTTGATAAGCTCAGAGTTGAATCATTTTACCTTTAATAATGATTGACCTTTCTGCCAAATAATTATTTTAAACTGCTGTTTTGCCAAAGTGGGGGGCCTCAACAGGCAGCAAATACCAACTTCTATGCTTGAAGACAGTTTACAGACCCAAAATTATAGATTGATTTTGTCGGTAAGTATGCGCCAGGTAGGTGTCATGTCATTTTCTATTCTTCTCCGTACTGTCTCAGAATAAGAGCATAATTTAGGCTGGGAAAGACTTCTTGAGGCCATCTGGTCCGATGCCCAGCTCAAAGCAGGGCTGCCTCTGAAGTTGCTGAGGCTCCTGTCCAGTAAGTTCTGAATGTCTCCAAGGATGGAGATTCTTCAGCCTCTCTGGGCAAACTTATCTCAGTGTCTGATCTCTGTGACGTTTTTGTTATGTTCATTTAGAATTTCCCTTGTTGCAACTTGTGATGCTTATTCTCTTGCTGTGCACTTACTGAGAAGTATCTCTAGCTTTCCCTCTCTAGGTAATTGCTGGCAGCAATTACATTTCCCTTTAGTCTTTTTTTCCATCTATCTTGAACAATCTCTTACCTCGGACCTGCCTGATACGTCATGTGTTCCAAGCCCTTAACCAGCTTAGTGGCTGTCCAGTGGATTTGCTCCAGTTTGACAGACTCTCTTGTGCTGGTAGGCCCAAAATTATACAGGGTACTGCAGGTGTTGTCTCCAAATAGCAAGTAGAGGGTATTAATCACTTCTTTTGTCCTGCTGATTGTGCTATTGCTAATGTAGCCTGTTGTATAGTTGGCTTTCATTACCCCAAAAGGGCACTGCTTTCTCATGCTGAGCTTGACCACCAGGACTCCCAGACCTCTTCCAGCAAAGCTGCTTCCTAGCCAGTCAGTCACCAGCCTCTTGGTATTATATGAGGTTATTCTGACCCAGGTACAGAATTTTACATTTGTTTTTGTGGAACAATATAAGGTTTCTCTCAGCCCATTTTTAATGCTTATCAGGGGCCTTTGGAAGGGCAGCCCTCTCCTCCAGGGTTTTGGCTGTTCCCCCATAGCCTGGTGTCATCTGCAAATGTGCTGAAGGTGCCTCCCCCAGGAACTCTTCAGGACAGTGCTAAAAAAGGCCAGCAGCTGCCTGTATAGTCCAGAGTTCTTGGTGTGAAGGCAACTGCTGTATTTTGTCACTCTGTATCAGGTAACTTCAGCTTTCAGGGCAGAATGTAGCACTATGACATCATTGTCAGAAGCTTTTTTAGGAATCTATGAGGTTTGGACTTCCTCATGTTTTCCTACTGTACACCAGAAAATGTTCCTGGCTGGTGATGACCATGAGAAGATGATTTGTCAACATACTGGCCCTCTGTTAATCAGTCCGTGCAACTCACTAGCTTTTTGACAGCCTGTGTGCTGGGGTGCTGTGAGAGTATCCATGTTTGAAAGGTGCTCCTATAGCAATGGCATTGGCTTTTCTAATAGCTCAACTAGACGTGAGATTTCTCTCAAGTGTCATTAAGAACAAAATATTTATGATATATAACATGCCATAAATATGTTGGTTTCTCACATAACAAAGGTTTCCCTCGTAACAAAGGTTTATGGAGACACAGGTGACAAAATGAGAAAACTATGCCAAATCTAGTTATGTTAAATTAAGATGCAGAGACCTACCAGCTATTGGGGATTTTCCAACCCTACTTGTTCAGGGGCACACCCAAGTTGGTTCACAACAGAGCTACTTCAGCTAAAGAAACTAGCTCTTATGTTCCTGCCATTGCTTAGAGTGTTCTTATCTAACCGCCCCCTGCGCTTCTTGGGATTACAGGCATTAAAAGCTGTAAGCCAGACATACCCCAAAGTCTTTGGGGTAATAAGGTAAACCAAAGTATGTGGAAGCCATTTGTGAGATATGGGACAGCTGATGCAGGTTAGTCAGTGCTTGAGGGATCACATTACTTACAGCCCATCAAAACAGCAGAAAAGTTAGAAACAAGTTCAGATGACTATCCACTCCAGTGTACCTTGAGCAGTTCACCTTGTTTTTCTCCCTGCCACTATGACTTAGTGCACAGTGGAGAAGGGTAGGTGATTCTTTATACCACTATTTCTTTTCTTGTAGGAATAGAAGCAAGGGAAAGTAGTCAATGTGGCCGCTAAGATCTTTAAGATATATGGAAGCGTTCTGTTCCTAAATGGTTTTACTCCATTAAAGCCCTTGCTATTCGTCTGTGCTTTGACTCTCAGTTGACAAGGTAATATTTTCGTACATTGATAAAAAGACACTGTCAGGTAGTTTAGGACTAATGTTTTGTATTTTCAAATAGCTGCACTTCAGCAGGGAAAATATAAAGAGCTCAGATACACTTGGTAGAGGCAATTCTGTGTCAGATGGAAGCAGCAGGAGATGAAACGGGTAAGGCTATCAAGTCTGACAGTTCTTTTAGGCAAGCTGTTCATTTGACCAAAGAAGCGGGCCATATGCCCTTGGCTTATAATTGAGACTGAAAAGCTTCAGTCCTCTACATCTGCCTGTAGAAGTATTACCCTTGTTTCTCCTTGACCGTGTGCAGTAAAAAGACAGGAGCATAAATCATCTTCCTCTCATCACGCGACAGTCACAAGAAACCAAAATGATGCATTTTCCCCCTAGGTTTAACCTGGCAGCTATTTGTCTGCAGATACTGATTCTGAAAAGAGTTTATACTATGGATTTTCAGGAATGTTGTACTAAAAATAATTCATAACTGAATCTTCCTGTCAATATCATATGCGTTTAAATAACTTCAGTCAGTCAGTTCTGAACCTAGATAAATTTATAATAAAATTATTTTATTTTAAAACTAATCTCGTAAAGTAAAACTGGAGACAACAGTGAGCTTCCAAAAGTAGAAAAGGAAAACTTTATAATTGCACATAGTTGAATGTTACAAAATATTCATACCAACTTAGGGATAATAAGGTCCTTTCCACAGGACTGTGACAGTCTGAATTCCTTCTATGATATCACAGCTTCGTATAGTAATTTCCAGGTAGATTGGATAATCTTGTAGTAGCGTTTTTTAAAGATTAGATATACTGTAGTTAGAACAAAGCCAAAGAGGACATAGACATTTAGGACTGCAGAATGACTAAAGCCAACATGGTGACTTTGCAGGGAGAATAAAGAGCTGTAGAGAACATCTGAGGATGTTCTAACATCTAGTCAGTGAAATTTAATGCCTGAACCAATATGGCAAGAAAGAAGATCAGATTCTGCAACTAAGCTATGATCCTGTGGGAAGGAGGGATAGCTGAGTTATTGACTGAAGTGGAGGAAAAGAAGATGGACAGGAGGTTTCAAACAGGGTAGGGGGGAGGGAGGGAATTTAGTTCCTAGGTTCACCTTCCAAAGGATTCCAGATTCCAAGCTTGCATCTCTCCCGCAGATCTGTTGATTTACTGCTACTGTGTGTTTTAAACCACCAATTCAAGAAATACGAACTTGACAAAGCTGCAGCTATATGTTATATTCTTTATGTTACATGAATAGTAAGCATAACCATTTTAGGTTTCCCTCCTGCTGTTTCTTTGAGATTAAGCATTTCAGAAGGTATGCCACACCTGGAATCTGGCAGTCCAGAGCAACAGATGTTCAGTGATACCTACAAGAACGATCAGATCAGAATTTTCAAGGTGAGGTCTATAAGGGAGATTGAAGCACTGATGTCTAAGCGGGTGTTTTAAGGCATGCTAGGGATCTATGTCAAGTTCCACGGTTAGAAAGATCTCCTGTTTGTCATCTATGGCTTAGACTGTAATGATTCAAAGATGATGAAATACCTGTGTCCTCCCCAGAGCGTATATACCCTGCTTCTCGGACAATCCTATCATGAGCTCCAGAAAATACACTACGTAAGGTATTTTCAGTGTTTCTGTGCCAGATAACAGAGAGGAGCTGTTAAGCAGGCATTATTTGCCCCATAGAAAAGGAATCATCTTTGATCCATCTTTACAACCTTTTAAGAATCTGTGACTGATCACTTCATGCCCAGTGTTTTTCCTGGTCTTTTCTAGTAACAGCAGTCTTGATCGTGAGAAATTGCTTGGTTGAAATCTGTTCCCGGGACTCTCTGCTACAGCCCCAGACCAGTTCTCTATAAAGCTTTGATTGAATGCCCTAAGACTTACCTCAAGGTGGAGTCCTCAAATTTTAACAAAGAGCAAGCACTTCCCATATTAGCCCAGGAAGGAGAGAGACTAAACTCAGACTACACTGTGGCCTACCACGGGGGTTGACTGGAGCGCTGATCTCCCTCAATGGTTTGGTTGTCAGACTTACAGCATACGTGTGCTCTGATACTGCGAATTCATCAGTTCTTCTGAACAAGATGGGGCAAGTCCCAGGCCAAGTGTCGCTGACTGGGTCATGTCTACAGTGCTCTGGACTTTCCCCACTAGTGCAGATTTCTTCTGGGGAGAGCTCTTTAGAGCGGTCCAAATGGGACAAGGGAGTGTAGTTAAGAGCTGAGCAATGCAGACTATCAGATCTCCCATGCTCAAGCTCACTGCCTAGCATCTGACAAATGCAGATGCACTTGCAGCGTACTAGCTGGGCATTGTGAAGTTAATGGAACTATCATTGAATTACTGTCTTGAATAGCTGAAAGCTGAGAAACTCAGTTTCCAGATGCATGTTGTGATTCAAAAAGTAATTGTGTAATTCTGAACTCATTTGGATTGGTTTTGCTGACTTCCACAGGATTATTCATAGCTGAAAGTTATGCCCCTGCTTATGTAACTTGCCGAGTAGGAGAGAGAGGTCAAACTGCGGCAGGCTGAGGAAGAGTTGGGACAGAACTCAACTCGTATGATTAATAGGCCTGTCTCTGCCGAAAAGGCCTTCCCACCCCATCCATTGCAAGGAACGAGTGCTCTGTCGTTCCTGGATTACTTAAACATTTTTCAAATGGCTAATACAACAAAGTAGTTCCAGTCAAGTTCTCTAACTCAATAATTGCCATTGTGTCTGGTTCATAATTTCTCTTTTCTTCTCCCATATTATAGTCCTCCTATAAGAAGAGATGATGGAACCATCAGAGTATCCTCGATCACTGCTGGGCTGCCTGTGCACAAGGGCAAACCACCCTTGAACCACACGCCAGCCTGGGCAGTCTCAGGTGGACGCTGTTGTCATCCATCTCTGAATTTTCCCACTGTTCCCTTTTTCTCTGACACGGCAATCTAAGCATTTTGTTCTGCACTGGAAATTTAGCTGTCCCTTGGTTTGTGTAAAGGGATGGGTGAGTAACACATTAGTCCAAATGGGTTGGAATACAGGTAGGGTTTGTGCATATTGTGGAAGTTTATCTTTATGCCTGGTAAAACGTAAACACTTGCCATAACTTCAATCATATTTCTCCATTGGGGCTCCAGATTCTTTGCTTTGTTGTAGCCATTTGATTCATGAAAGAGGTTAAAATAGTGACACTGGGTCTATGAAAAGGTATAAGGACTTAAATTTACCACGTGAATGGTCCTGTTCATCTCTTAACTGCTTATGCACATAAAGTATTTTCAGGACCAAAATCATAGGTGAAAAGTTGTCCCCATTCCAATCACTGACAGTTTTCAGTTGATGAAACATTGCTTTGTCTCTCGCATCAAATTGTCAAGCTGAAATCAGCAAAGCTTCCACAAATCCATAAGAAAAACAACATCAGAAATTCTACAGGCCTCATAAGCTCACAATTTATAACACAATACTAAAAGTTAGTAACTAAAACGTAGTAACTTGGATGCCAAATAGCTGTAGCGTACATGCTATTATAAATATTTCAAAGGAAATAGCCACTTACTTTATTATTTTAATTATTCTTTTTCCAGAAAGTCCACGTTTACTTTTCATCCTGGAAAAAATGCTGTTTTTTTGCTTTATTTTTCTTCTAAAAATCTCACTGGTGATGAATAATTAATTTTAAATATATAAAGTTGTATTTAATAGCTGTAAAAGATATCCTACCAGGACAAAATAAATGTGATATGCATCAAATGCATAACTTCATATATATATATCTCTGACAAGATTTCTTTGTATTTGCAACCCCTCTTGTTAGTCTGAGAGATGGGACAGCAGCAGTGCTACATTTGTATTATTTATGAATGTAAGATATACATAATACCATAAGGAAAGGAAGCTTGGTGGTGGTCTGAACCTCTGTGTTTCTTCCCAGAAAGTTCATTATTTTCATCCTTCCTGAGACGGAAATTCTCAGTGGGGTAGTTAGAACAACAAACAAACACAATCTGAGTTTGTATGTAGAGTAGAACTCAAGAAAAAGATTTATTTCCTCCTCCCAGCCCTGAATATAAGATTTAAAACACTTACGTGCTGTTTTTCTTCACAGTTGGAGAACATTAGGTTTCATGGTGGAGTTCCATATTTCTAGGGAGGTGGTTACAATGAAATTTCTCTTATGTTTGTGAGAAACCAAAACATTGATTACATCTCAGCAAAAGGCTGGGTGTGGTTTTTTTTCCTTACTGACTTGCTGTGTGGGGAAACATTTGAACATGAGTATATCTTAACTATTTTGAAAGTGAAAAGTCTTACATGCATCCCAGCTGTTGTGGGCATGATCTTTGTGATGTGAATATTTCCAGAAACCAGCACAGAACAGAGAAATGGGAGAAAGGGCAAGAAACGCTGCTGCAACTTATTGGGAAAAACAAGCAAATGCAGATACATGTTATGCAAAGGATTCACGGCTTTTATGTTGTTGTAGGTATAGAAATGGAAGGATAACTTAACACTTTTTTTTCCTGGTAATAAGCATGCACATGGAATCAGAGAGAAAAACGTAATATGAAAGTTTCTACTTAATTTGCATGAGAATTATTATTTGTGAGGCCAGTAACTTATGTAGTGAACCAGAATGTCAGCAAGAAGCAGTTGATCTGTAAGGCACATAACAAGCTGTGGTTGCTCACGCTTGTGTCCCATTTTCCCCTCTCTCTTCAACCCCCTGCAGTATAAGCGGGGTAGTAAATACGTAAGGCAAGTCTAATACCCCAAGGAAGTCTAGCTAATATATTTCTATTGAGTTAGTTTTAAAAGAAAGTGTGAAGTTTACTACTAAGTTACAGTTATATAGATGTTCTTGCCTGAACTTGCAGTGAGAGGGAGCATTTATCACTGTGAAAAGATTTCCATTCATCTTCAAAATCAGCTCTCTGGCAAACTTAAACTACCATAGCAGTTTCTAACCGCTTGGTCTGTCAGGAAAAGAATGCAGTGGGTCTAAAAGCTGTAGAGTTTTGAGGAAAGGTCCAAATTGGGTCCTATGCTGTTGGCCTTACTGGATTACAAATACGGGAAGTTTATGGCTGACCTGGATGTTGCACGGTTTGTTCCAGTGAGGTCAATGCATACTGAGTGGTTGGGTTGGTAGGAGGGGTCTCTGTGGGAAGGATTTGATGGGAAAATGTATGCATATACACCTGGCTGGAATTCATGGCTATGCATATCTGGCGTGTAAGGAATCGTTACCTAGATGCACCAGGCTCAAAATCGTGTTTAAGGGCAAAGAGGAAGCACGCCTTATATCTAAGTAAAGCCAAGAATTTCTTGTTATTATAGTTGAAATGTGAATGATCTAATCATTATTAATACAGATCCAATTGCTACGGAAAAAGAAAGTGACAATGGAGTGAAAGTTTTATGCACACTGCTGGGTTTCTACTCCTTTTGCTGGCGTTAGGCTCCAACCTTCTGTGGCTCCCCTGTGTCTGAAGGTTGGCAGTTTCATTCTGGGGTGTATGGGGAGTGTTGCAGCAAGTTGTCAGCATGAGGAGTCCTTCACTGGGACAAATCAGATGTTTGTGTGGATGGTTTCTTCTTCCTTGCTCCAGGATCCACCTGGGATCGTTTTCTGTTTGCTAACAAAGATTTATACATCTGAATTTTCTTTGTTGGTCTGCAGGTCTGCATTACATCCAAATTTACTATCTATACAGTGCCTTTTACGCATGTTAGATACTTTGTTCTCCCTGTTACCCCTAAAACCCATTTTGTGCGGCTCCAGGTCTGCATTTCTGTAACCGACTGCAGGTGAGTTGTTTGTAGCTGTGGAGTCTCGGGTGCCAAGGCTGTGCCCCGCTCGTGTCCCGTGCCCGAACTCTGGGCTGCACCCCGTGTCTCCACCCCTGGCTACACAGGCGGTTGTGAAATGGCTGTCTGGAGGTGTAACATGCTCTTTTGGGGTGAGGGTTTGTGAGGGTTGTTTTAAGATGAACTAGGCCACTTGTTACTGTGTACCAGGTTCCTGCCAGTGCTGGGTATCGCTTGACTGACAATATTTAAATTTGTTCGTGAGAGAAGGAGGATGAAGCTGATAACCAAAAAACTCGTCTTCAGTCTAAATTGGACAACCTAGAAACCTCATTGGAGGACTTTCTGTGGAGTTAATGATTTAGCATTAGGAATTAAAGACATTATTAATTGTTTTTGGTAACAGATGCCGGATGATCAATAATGGTTATGGAGAGCTATGCTCATTAGGATTATTTTGGGTTGGATGTTTAGCCTGGAGCCATCAATGGGGCTGTACGAGCTCCGGCTGCCCGCGGAGAGCTGACGGCCCGCAGACCGGCCGCCGCCGGCGGGGAGGCGCGGGGCCGCAGGGCGCCGCCTGTCCCGCTGCCGCCCGCCAGAGGGCGCCGCGGCCCCCGCTCCGCCTCCGCCGCCTCCCGGCGCTGGCGGCCGGTCCTGCTGGGCCTGGCGGGGGGGAGGGAAGGAGGGCAGGGCGGGCTGGCTGGCGGCGGCACCGCCACCAGCCGGAGGCCGCTCGCCCGCGCTCCTGCGGCAGAGGCGGGCAGTCGGGCGCACCGTGCCCCTCTCCTCCTCCTCCCCCCCTCGCCGTGCGGCTCGGCGGCCCTTGCCAAGATGTCTCGGGAGCACGGCTGCAACCGCTGGCTCCTTTTCGCTGCGTGCGCCCACCTCTTCTTCCTTCTCCCGCCGCTCCGCACTCCGGGTGAGTGACCGGGGGCCGGGCCGGGCCGCCATGGCGAGGTGAAGGGAGGAGACCCGGGACACTCGGCCCCTCCGCCGAGGTGATGAGGGGGAGGAGGGCATGGGACAGAGCTGGAGAGCTTGGCGGGGGGGGCGCCGGAGCCGCCGCCGCCGCTTCCTCGCCCCGCTGTCCCGCCCCGTGAGGAAAGCGGGCGGGGAGGCAGGAGGTGCCCCTACCCCCGAAGTTTGTTGGTGAGCTGGGCTGGAGCGCCGAGGGGGCAGCGCGGGCTCCCCTCAGCGGCCCCGGCTCTGAGGTGCCGGTGCCGGCCAGCGCAGGGACCGTTTCCCGCTCTCCGGGCCCCGCGGCGGTGTGTGGGGACGAGGGGGCGGCCCGCTCCCCCGGGCCGGTGCGGGGCAGGGGAGAGCCCTCGCCGCGGCAGCCGCTCCTGACGGGGCCAGAAAATCTTCATTAAACAACCAGCTGAAACCCACCGCAAAGCCACCCGTGCTCGTGTTTGAAATAGCGCCTTACTGACTGGGTGTTGCTGAGGGGAGGTGGAAAGGTGATACCGCCTAGTTAAAATGTCAGCGTAGAGGGAAAAAAAAATTACTGTATTTTAAAGACGTTTTTAATGTGTCTAGGCAGGTGGGAGAAGATGAAAAGAGAAGGGTTAGTGCGTCAGCAGTTGGATGGTTACAGGCTCTTGGAGTTAGGAGCTGTTGCCGTGAATGTAAAAGAAGGAAATAAATGTTTACATCAGTTCTGTTTCTCATTATTTCTGTTCCTCAATGTTTCCATCTCTGTCAGCATAGGCTTGTCAGTTTGTTTTGAGCCTTTGGATTTGATTCTCTTCCACTAGTATGGCTTGTGGATCAAAATCCTGCAGGAGAAACCTGGTAGAAATGAATCCTCTTTTCAGCAAAGTAAAACTGTGATATTTTGATTTTTCTCTTGTAAAACACTTTTCCTTTCACCTACACAGCTTCATTTTTGGAGGAGTCCTAATACCGTACTGCTCTTCCTGAACTTATATTTCATTCTTTCCAGGATAAGTAGTTTTCCTCCTGTGCTTCAGCAAGGTACTAAAGCACTGGTAACCTCGAACATATTGTAACCACAGTCAGGGAATAGCAGCTTCAGTTTTCCCCATGTGTGTATGTATATTTATTGTACATACATACATGCAGGTAGAAGGCAGAAATGGAAGAACTTGGGTTCTTGCTTGTGCAGTCACCTCTTGTTTAGTAGGTCTCAATTAATGCTTGTATAGAATTTGTTCACGTGGAGCTTATTATCATGGCTTTCTTGTAGTTTTTTTAATATAATTTTATGTTAAAATCCTTGCTTTTGTAAATATCCCATGCTTTTGAGATGGCCAGGGTAGTAAGTTTGCAAAACGATCAGCTTTGTTGTTGGAAAACAGAAATAATTTGGATTGCATTTCACAGAAGAAAATAGTTTGTCTGTTGGTAGTTAAATCATTTCATAAATTCCAGCTTGCAGAACGGGAAAATGTATTCAGATTATTTTGTTTGGTCTAGCTTCTAGACAATCAGAAGGGATAGTGATGATGCTTTTTCTTCTGTTCTTTGCTTGCCTTTTATAAAGATACTGGTGTACACAGCAGTCACTTAGACATTTCAGTGGTTCACAGTGGTCATTTCAGCTGCCTTCTTCCCATATGTGCCATTAGCTTAAAGGAATTTAGTAAAGAAATAAAATGAGTTCCTTTTATTTTATTAAAAGCTTCAGTTGCTGGAAAATTGCTTGCATCACCCCCTCCTCTTTCTCCTCCCCCCTGCTCTCTCCTGTTTTGGGTTGCTGAATCTGTAGGTCTTCATTCTTACCTGGCTAGACCAGGGTCTTTGATGCTGCTAGGGTAGCAACAATGAAGAAATTCTATAACAGCTTGCATATAAATACATGAAACTAATTTATTTTGCTTGCTAGCATTCCCAGGCTGTCTCATTATGGAAGATCCTGTCTCTTTGACTGACAGCATCAGTGCAGATTTTCTCTGGAATCATGTCAATCTACGGAATTTTATGTTCTTTAAAAACTTAGGAGGGGGAGGAAACCCAACCAAAACAAATATAGGTCTTTTGTTAAATCATAATTAGAAATATAAAGAAATTCTATTTTAAATATTTTATCTACTGTGTACAACACAGTCAATGACTTTTGTTATTTGAAGTGGTTATTATTCGTCATGGTTTTGCCATACATAAGTCATAGAATCATAACTTTTTTGTAGCTCATTTAAGCTGATCCACAGCCCTGTGAGGTGACTGGAATGACTCTGGGGTCAGTCAGCCTTGAATCAGACTGTAAAAGAGGAAGATAGCGGAAGTGTTGCCTTTCTGCCTCAAACGGATTTTGTCTGTGAAAGCAAAAGAATTAACTCCTCGGTTTTTAACATCCTTTGCACTTAAAGGACATAAAATTGTTTGGAAGTTGTTTGCACTCAAAAGGGTAGCACTGAAGAAAGGATTACTTCTAATTTATAATGTGGTATTATATCATTATATATATTTATACAGTATACTGTATTTTAATACTACAGTATTTACATCCATTTCCCTAATAGTTTGTTGGCACATATTCCCACAGTTCAACTGCCAAACAATGAAAATAAAAGATTTTTTTACTTTCTAGTGTTATAAGCAAGTCTATTTACTCACCAGAATTTTAATGGACATAATGGAACACTTGAGAAAAATAAATAGGAATTGAAGCTGCTTACATTACATTCTCTGATTAAATTTCCAGGTTTTGAATGGATCCAAAAATGCTCTCTAGCTTTTTCAGTGAATTTTAGTCCTGCTTTCAAAGGAAATAAAGATCAGATTGATGAAAATAAAGAGCTTTAAAGTATTTCTAAAATTTCTTTCTTTTTCTTACTTATCCTCAGTTTTTAAGCGTTTAACAAAAGGCGGGGAGGACTGGCAAGTGACATGTCTTCAGCTTCTGTCTGCTTGTGTCAAGTGATGTGAATAGCTACATGTGTTAACAAACTTCAAAGTACAGAATGCATTAAATAATGAAGTGGCAAATACAAAATTGCAGGTTGCATTTAAGACAGGGCCTTGCTGGTTTTTTGTGCTTTAGATAGCTTTGTTTGTGAGAAATCGTACAGTTAATGACCCTAGTCCTTTTTGGTTACTGTAGTGCCTACACAGTTTGAACTTTTACCGGCTAATCAGTTTCTTCTTGCAATAAATTTTTCTCTGTGCTCTGTGGTAAGTCAGTTGTCCACCTGAGTTATGCTTGCATTGCATCAAAAAACTCAAAAGGTTTTGAGGAAATTCTGGATTTAGCAAACGTGCCTCTAGCTCCAAGGATTGATGTGTGTCTTAGTGAGTTCTGTACAGAAAGAAATCTGTTGCAGTTGTCTGAATTAATAACGATGCTTGGACATGAAAAGTTACTGTTTTGTTATACTAGCATCTGATAGCTCCCAGACAGGTCATCCTTCCTTGTGCATGCGTACTTTACACACAACAAAAAGATATCCTTTCCACAGAGAGTTTACAGTTTCTGTCTGTGTTGTACAACTGATCTGGTCATGAGCTGCATATGTAGTTAGAATTTTTCTACCTGTGGTCCACTCCTGGGCATACCTGTTTCAGAAACCTCTTGGGAGTGAATGGTGGGTGGATGAATTAATCTTAGAGATGTTCACTTGTGCCCAGGCACTGTGTTTCCTACTCACTCTGTGGACCCTTTGTTCGTAAGTCATATGCCAGCTAGATTTACCATGTTCTTCTCGTGCCACCCTTTTCCCAGTAAATCCTTAGAAGAGGGTATTTATTTCCAGGCTGAGAGATCAGGTTGCTTAGCCAAAATAGTTTTGGCCATATTTTAGGAAGACTTGAATTTATCCCACAAGCATATCCCAGTTTACTTCTGAAGACTGCTTTGCTTTATCAAATTTTGTGTACATAACAGATTTGCTAATAAGGTAGTAGAGGGGCCATAGCATATTTGTTGCTAAAATAAATTCATACAGTCTGTCTGAGTGAAAAGCTTGGTTACTGTTGGGTGAAGATTCTTGAGGCTTTTTTGTGGTGTCTTCAGGGGTCTTCTAGTCTGTTTAGTGAATGGTTCTTCAGCAGTTTAAAAATAATCTGAACAGCTCTTGTCTTATCATTAAAATGTATTAGCTGGAAAAAGTCTTCCTGGAATATTCAATGTAAAAGATACCAACTCATTTTAATATGCTTATTTGCTGGAAAAGAAGGGGAGGCTGCATGTCTGAAATCAGTGGGAATAAGAATTTTATACAGACTTTTAACGTTTATCACAGATACTGGTTTGTTTAATAAATAGTATGTGTGAGTGTTGAAGTTGCACTGTATGTCAGGGCAGCTGCAACAAAAGTCATTTTTAGCCAGGCATATTTGGTCTACCGCTGTCCTCAACAATACAGGAAGATTGATATGGGAGACGGTCCAGGAGAGCCGGTTGCTTTTCAAGATTCACCTCCTACAAGCTCAAGAATGGTCCATCCCCACATGCATGAACAAGGAGCTCCTGACAAAACTCAGACACAGAAAGGAAGCACACAAGAGATGGAAACGGGGTCAGGTCACCCCAAGAGTAATATGGAGACACTGTCTGAGAGTGCAGGTATGCTGTTAGGAAAGCCAGAGCCCACCTGGAGTTGAATCTGGTGAGGGATTCAACTTGTGAAAGGCAAGAAAAAGGGCTTCTACAGGTGTATCGGCAGCAAAAGGGAGACTAGGGAAAATGTGGGCCTGCTTCTGAATGGGGGGAGGGACCTGGTTAAAAGAAGGACATGGAAGAGGACGAGGAACTCAAAACCTTCTGTGCCTTGGTCTGTACTGTTAAGACCCACCTTCAGCAATCTCAGGCCCCTGAAACTCACGAGAAAGTCTGGAGGAAGGGTTACATTCATTGGAGAAGGACCAATTTAGGGAACATTTAAACAAACTGGACATACAGAAGTCCACAGCACATGATGGGAGGCGCCCACAAGTGCTGATGGAGCTTTATGATGTCAGTGCTAGGCCACTCTTGATAATCTTTGAAAGGTCATGGTGACTGGGGGAGATTCCTAAAGACTAGAAGAGAACAAATGTCACCTCTGTCTTCAAGGAGGGCAAGGAAGAGAATCTGGGGAAACTATAGGTCGGCCAGTGTCACCTCAATCCCTGGGAAGGTGATGGAGCAAATAATCCTGGATACGATTGCCAAACAAGGAAGGACAAGGCAAACACATGAGGGACAGGAAGGTGGTTGGGAGAAGTCAGCATGTTTTTATGAAGGGGCAATCATGCTTGACCAACCCAAAAGAATTCTGTGATGAGATAACTGCCTTTATGAATGTGGGGAAAGCAGTGGATGTTGTTTATCTCAACTTTAGCAAGGAGATCGATACTGTCTCCTATAACGTCATACACAAACTGATGAAGTATGGGCTAGATATGTGGACAGTGAGGTAGATAGAAAACTGTCAGACTTGATGGGCTCGTGGGCCCTGATCAGTGGCATGGTGCACTCCAGGGCTTGACAATGGCTCCAGTAGTGTTTAGCCTCTTCATTAATGACCTGAGCAATGGGACAAATTGCACCCTCAGCAAGTTTGCAAAGGATACAAAATGGGCAGGAGGGGTTGATGCGCCAGCTGATTGTGCTGCCATTCAGAGGGACCTCAGCCAGCTGAAGAAATGGGCAAATGGGAAACTCGGAAAACCAAGTTCGACGAAGGGAGACGCCAAGTGCTGCCCCTGGCGAGGAGTCACCCCATGCAGCAGTGCACGAGGGTCACACTGTCTGGAAAGCAGCTTTGCAGAGAAGGACCTGAGGGTCCTGGTGGGCATGGCAACTGACCATGATTCAGCAGTGTGCCCTTGAGGCAAAGATGGCCAGCAGCTTCCTGGGCTGCATTAGGAAGAGTGTTTCCAGCAGGTCAAGGAAGGTGATCCTTCCTCTTTGCTCAGTACTGGTGAGACACACCTGGGTTGCTGTGCCCAGGTCTGGGCTCCCCAGTATGAGGGAGACATGGATATACTGGAGTGAGCCCAGCAAAGGACCATGAAGATTATTAATACGTTGGAACACCTGACATATGAGGAGAGGCTGAAGGAGCTGGGACTGTTCAGCCTGGAGAAGAGAAGATTCAGGGAAGATCTTAGCAACATGTGTAAATACCTGATGAGGGGCAGTGAAGAAGACAGTGCCAGACTCTGTGGTGCCTAGCAGGACATGAGGTAGTTGGCACAAACTGAAATACAGGAAATTCCATTTAAACATAAGAAATAATTTATTTTTTTTTTTACTCTAAGAGTGAGTGAACTCTGGAAGAGGTTACTTAAAGAGTTTGTGAAGTTTCTGTCCTAGGAAATGCTCAAAATGTGACTAGACAAGGTCGTGAGCATCCTGCTCTGGTGGGGTTGAACTGGATGATCTTCAGGTATCCTTTCCAACCTCAACAGTTCTGTGGTTCTGTAATATGAAGATAAATTAGGTTGTTAAAATAATTACCTGAAGAGCTTTATCTGTGGTTTCAAAGACGTAGTATGAAATAGGTCTTTTTTTTCCAGGTTATTTGAGTATTGTTTGATTTGTTTCAAAGATCATGTACATTAATATTTTATAAATCTTAGAAGCAGTGTGGCATGGGTTAATTGAATGTTATGGTGAGAGAGGCAGCATCCCTTGTCAATCACAGTTGTTTCAGGTCTTGTGTGTTGTTCCTCAGCTGCATATTAAAAACTGAAAGTCATGAAAATTCTTCTTGCATTCAGTTTTGCAAATAAGATGAATTTATGAGGTGATATTTCTTCAGGTTAATACTATGTAATTAATACATTTCCTGGAATACGGGTGTTTTGTGTTGATCTTCTAATTAGGATCATGTCAAGTAGAAGATGTGGATCTTGTTTGGGTAGGGGAAGATACTCCTTATCTGGAGCTCTAAGTACTGTTATGTTGGAAGAGAAGGAGGAAAACGAGCAGAACATGCTGTCAGCAAGAGATATAATAGGCAGATTGATGTATTCTCGGTGCATTTTTGAAATGGAAGTGCAAAACATTTATTTGAGGACAACATTGTGGGGGACACTCCTACTTGGAGTCTGTTTTCTTCTTCCTGGCTGAATGCCTTATTGAAATGTGGCTATGGTCAACATGAGCCTACTGTGTTAGAATAAGTTTGGGATGTCTGCATCTAGTGGTGTGATTTGAAATTCAAGTTAGTCAGGACCTGAGATGTCATCATGAAATTCAGCTCCTAGACACTTGCTGAAGTTTGGTCTCCAGTTGATAGAGCATAGGGATATAGGTAATCAGAGATGGAGCACCACAGGCTTTGGACAATCTTTTCTTCTTGCTTTCCTACATTCCAGGTTTCAAGCATGTCAAAGGAATTGGCAGTTGCTAGCAATTCACCTTGAAATCAATTTCAAGCAATAAATAATTTATATTTGCAGTGAGACACTCCATTTGAATCTGTTCTTTTTTTTTTTTCTGCCCCAGTTTTTAAGAAAACCATCTATTTGACCATGATGAGTACTATCTTGAGTTCCTTCCAAATTATAGCAATTTAGGTTCATTTGCATCTCTTTAGTACCTTTAAGAAAAAGGCTCCTTAGGAAGAATCTTAGCAAAGCTTTCTTATGTTAAATGGAACTACTTTTACAAATGAGGAAGCTGAGACAAATTGATTAGATGACTGCATCAACAAG
The DNA here is from genome assembly GCA_008921705.1 of Burhinus oedicnemus. NCBI lineage: Eukaryota > Metazoa > Chordata > Aves > Charadriiformes > Burhinidae > Burhinus > Burhinus oedicnemus. The sequence goes on along the minus strand of VFFE01006816.1, from coordinate 173,253 downwards.
CAAAAAAACCCCAACAACCCACCCCAGAACCCTTTTTTTATGATTATTTTTCTGATACAAACCAAAAGTGTATGCATAGGGTGCTATCAGTGTAAAAGCTTTAAGATAACACTAGGTCTGTGCAAATTAGCTCTTTGGGGTCTCTATTCTTTTTGTAAACATTTGGTTTGGGTCTCTTATACATTAACAAGTTTGAGTGTTGTTCAAAGATGGCATTCAAAGTATGACAGCCATTTTCAAGTTTGACAGAAATTCCCATCAGCTGCTGTCAGTTTCTGTGGTTCCAAGTGAAACTTTGGTAATCCAAACTTTAACTTAAAGACAGAGTGGAATGCAGGTCTCCCATGTGATAGCACATTATGCTGTTGTCAAGTGAACTACTGGGCTGAGCAGATCTGATTTTTTCTTTTAAATGGGATTTATTTGCCTTGAAGCCAAGATAAATTGGCTTCACATCAGAGTGATCTTTTCAGCAATGTACAGGAATAGAATTATCACGCAGCAAATGTATAAATTCTGTAAGAACGGACTCTCTTGTGTTCATAAAGATTATTACAAATATAGTATCATTTAATGTGAAAATCTACATAATTTTTTTTTGCTTGTTTTGCTGCAGAACTTTGTCAAGTGTGAAAATGAGCTTTTATAATTTGAAAAAAATCTGCTTTTTCTTTCAGCTTTTGCTGTAAGTGTAAATCCTGAAGGTGCAGAAGATGAGGTTGAACTACCAGTGCTGCAGGTAATAAATTTTAATTGCAGAGCAGGAACATTTTACAGACATTATAAAATCATCTAGAAGAGACCTGAGCAGAAAGCCTAACATCTGTGACATTGATTATTGTGATCATTTACTTCAGTGGCACTAAATGTCATATGATGTCTTTCTGTTCTGTGTGGCATGTAAGAGACTGTTAATGGGACACAAGTTGCATGTAGCACTGCTCTTCTAGTATTACTAGGTTCTTCATTTATCCTATGGATTCTTAGAATTACTAGAATAAACTTATACTTCGCACTTTTGATTTCTTTCTTACACTGGATTTTCTGACCTATGTTGACATTTCTATTGAGAGAATTAGTTTTTTTGGGTTTTGTTGTGGAACAAAATTATAATTTAGAAAACAATTTATTTTCTTTTTTTCCAGGATCAGCTGAAGAGTGCATTAGAAACTTATAGTAAAAAAAAAAAACTTGGCAATTTTGCACAGCCTCTACAAGTTGATGGTGTTATTGCTGTTGAAAATAGATTTTTAGTATATAACCTTTATCAGTTCAGAGACAGGTTTTCCTTTTTTCTTGGTTTTGTTAAATATATAATACATTTAGAGGGAAATGGCTGCCTCTCTGCTAAATTAACATTATTACATATTGCTACACAAGTCACGGCTCAAGTAAATCTTGCATATGAAATTTCAAATTAACAGATTAGAAGAACTAATGGTCAGAGCTGGCCCTACTGTTAAACAGCATAGTGGGTGTTAGGTGTATATCCTTTACATCCTGTATATCCTTTAACAGACTTCTACCTACCAGGGGTTTTTTTTTATATATGTATATTTGTAACAGGTATTTGTGTATGTATAAAAGAGATTTAAGGGAGGAAAATAAAATAAAAGTACTGGAATGAATCAAGAGTTAGAATCTATAACTGCCATTTAGATCTCACATAAAATGCAATAGAATTATGCTCAGAGATCCGTGTCTCTAAGTAATTTTTGGTTTTGATCGTGGCTGCTATATCTACAGTAAATTTTCATAAATGCAAAAGACTCCTATTGTAAACTGCTGACCTGCTGCAGTGTGTCTGGGAGACTAGGTAATGTCATTCTGGTTTTGTTACTTATAAGTTGCTGTTTGTCAAATTCCATTACTGTCTCAATCCAGCTGTTTAATGTTATCATTCTTACATAGGATATAATTTATGAAGGCTTTCCTACTATTTTAGAGTTTCAAAAGTGTCCCTCAGGTGAAGTCAGCAGTGCCTCCTAGAACTCTTCAGGCCAAAATCCCTTTTTTTTTTTTTTTTTAATGTTAACAGGAATGTAACAGGCAACAATTGTTTTGTGTTTTAATAAGGGTAATTGTAAAATATGACTTGTTCATCACACCATGTACCACAAAACACATACTTTTTTGTTTGCATAGAAAATTAATCTTTCCATGGTGTTTATGATATAGGTTAATTTAGAATGTGGTGTATATTACACTGTAAGATGGCAGTACTGTGTATAGTCATCAAAATAACTTAGTCTTATAAGAATTTTTTTTGAACTTTAGACCCAGTCAGCAAAAAAGGGTCAAAAGCATGGATGCAATGCAGTCATTCTTGAAAAGGTTTTACAGATGGCTACTGATGAAATTGGAGCTTATGCATTTCAGTGTAAAGTCAGGCCTGGACAGAGGGAGAGATCATCTGATGCAAGTAAGACTAAAAGGATTAGGTGAATGTGATATTTAAAAAAAAAAAAAAAAAAGTAGGGAAGAAAAAAATGCATTTATAAAAAGGAATTAAGTCACAAGGGTAGGAAAACTATATACGAGCTTATTACTGAGGAGTGCCTTGTATGGCATTTTGATCTGAAGGTCTTAAAATACTTGAGTCAAGATAAATTCTACAACATCCTTATGCAATTAGTAAAGATGATCTTGATTTTACCTGTGGAGAAACAAAAGCACTGAGGTGCTGTTACCAGGGAGAAATTGTGCAATAAATGAAGGCTCTGTTTTCCTTCCTACAATTTTTGTAGGAAGCTCAGAGCTATTGCTCCAGTCCTATCTCTCTACCAGTCATCAGTTCTTGAGCAACACCTTTCCACCCAGCCTCTGTTACTTAGAAGCAATTGAATATGCTCCTAAAGTATTTTTATGTGTATGTCTTGTTTTCCTGGTTAACGATGCAAATGCAATGTCACTGTTGTCTGTTCCTCAAGCATGCTGTTAAAATTCCATCACAAATGTATGTGATATATGTGATACCTGAGTAAATCTCAGTAAAGTCATGTTATATACAACATTTTCATATTTATTTGTCTTGATATAAATTGCTTTTGAATCTTCCTTTAAGAATTGTGTGTCAATAGATGCTTGATAGTGGATCAAATGAGTAAGACTGTGTTGGTTTGGGTTTTTTTACACACTGAACAGGTGTGTTTGTATTATAGAGTTCCATATTCCAGACTTTTTGCTTAGGAGATACGTATTTAAACAAAAAAACCCAAAAAGAGGTTGTTAGCATTAACTTAAAGAGCTCTGGTATAAACTGAGTCATGGAAAAGCATTCCCTCTTTTTTTCTTCCTTTTTATTATTATTACTGTGTTGTCTAAGTAATAGTATACAGACATGTAGAATATCTGTTTCAATTCTCAATGTTGAAAATCTTTTTACTTCAGTTTTTTCATTAGTTCTTAAGTTAAAACCTCTATGTATGCGTTTACAATCTGATGAATGCTTTGACTTCTGTGTCTGTCTATAGAAATAGTTGGAGTTTTTGCCTGTATCCTTATTTTGCTTTTTCTCCTTTCTTCTAGAAGTCTGAAAAAAGTGGAACAATTAGTAAAACAAGCAGAGGTAAGTATTGTATAATCTGTATTTGTTTTCACTTGTGGCTAGCTTTTTAGTATAAATAAAATACAGTTATGCTTTGAAAAGTGACTATGTGAACTGTGCCTAAAGTCTCAACAGCATTGTTAGTTAACTGCTGATTCCCAAGTTGTATTTTTTTCTTTGCTCATGTAGGCTCATCAAACAGAACCTTCTCGATCTTTGTTTGTATTTGCAATTCTTGTAGTTACGTGTTTTTCTGAAAATGTGTACTTGGACTATGAAGCTGATGCATTGTTTTTTGTAGTACACAGTATTTTAAAATAAAATTTTATGATACTTAGTAGCAGTTCTTGTAAAAATTTAATATGAAACTGCATTTTACCATTCTGCTAGGCTTTCATGGTACTTGTAATAACTAGGGTTATTATAAATTACTTGTAACAACTCGTAATAACTTTGTAATATCTGGAAACAAGTATTTAAGAAACGTCAAACATTAATAGGATACTGAGTGGTAAAATATATTTTTACTGGACATGTGAGATAAATTATGAGAATAAAATTTCTGCAAGCTTCTGCCTTTTCTGAAAACAAGTCTGATGTCCTTCCAGCAAAAGTTTACAGACCTGAGATAAGGGCTTGCAATCTCTGCACTGTTACCTGGTGCTGCCTCTGCTATACTATAGTAGTTCAGGTCTTAAAGCAACTTGGACTGTTGTGGTACTTCTCACTCTTCTAAACTCTGAGCACTTGGGCCTGCTTGTTCTAAAAAGAGCCAGCTTGACCACGTTTCTGTTGCAGCAGTTTCTGAGTAGTTGTGAGCTCATTCTGACATCAAAGCTGAATACTGGGAAGGCTTAGAATGCTTTTAGTAGAGTTGCTAACAGAACTCTGAACAGTGCTGAGAAGATCTGGTTTTTATTTGTTTGTTGGCTTTTTTTTGGTCTTAGTTGCAAACTCCGTCCCTGACACAAATAACCACTTTTGTGGAAAATAATGAAGTTCCTTGTCCCATTTATCTCTCATTTTACCACTGAAAGGTCAGGACCTGTCTATAGAAGCTTTATTATTCTGTTTCTCTGTTCACCCATCGTTATCTGGTGTCAAAGTCAGTTTTCTCTTTGTGTTCTTTCGTCTCTTTCTGTGCAATCTCATAACACAGCCAGGTGCTGGTTGCTGCTTTTATCACTCCCAGCAGACCTGCTGCATCTCACTTCTTAAAACACCCAGGGAGGCATTGACAGACGTTTTCTTGGCTTTTGACAGTGCTCAGTTTTCATAAGTTTTAATATAATCTCATTACTTAGGAAAGTTATATTTAGGAACGTTACAGTGGTATATTAGTGATGTAACTACCATCTGTCATCTATTGTTTGTTTCAGTAGGAGATCACTTTAAAGCAGACAAACAAAAGTATTTTATGCAGCAGGTGGCAAAATTTAGAAACTTGCTGCTGCAGGAGGTTGTGGAAGCAGACCATACCAGCAGTTTCATGAGGGAACAAGTCCATAAATGTATGGTAAGATAAACAGTCAGCAATGTATCTTCTGGCATTTCCCAATACGGTAGTTGTGGATGTTGTTAGAGTATGAGGAGCACTGGAGAAAGTAAAGGTCTTGTGGTGTCCCGAAATAGTATTTCCCTATTGCTACTGTTAAAGATAATGCACTGGACTAGATGAACCATTGATGTGATGTAATATGTAATACGTAATTTCTTCTGTTCTCTATCTTTTTTTAAATGAGATTCTGCCTCTCCTTAAGAAAGAATATATATTTTTTTAAAAATCTCTTTTAACCCATTTCTGTGGGTAAAAATCAACAAAGGCCTTGAAACAGAGAATGAAGTTCTTGATGGTTTATAGTTCCTGTGATTTTTTTCCATTATTCTTTTTCAAACTGTTATACAAGAAAATTCTTTCTCCTTTATAAATAAGCTGTACCTTTGTAGCAAAGAAGCAAAGCTACCATCTGTAGTTTTCCTTCCAGAGTTTTATGAGATCTTTTTAAGTGTCCTTAGCCAAGCCAAGCCTTTGAAGACAGGTATCAACGTCTTGATATCTCAGTCACTGGGAAGACAAGTGTAATACAGAGAAGACTGAAATTCATGTTCTCATGGTTGCTTTGTCTACCCAGAATGTGATGTAGCTTTCTGTATTGTCTGGTGTGCAAAGAGTTTCATGCATCGATATGTTATAGTCCAGCCAAAAGATCAGTGATGTGATACACCAATCATCATTGCCACGCCATGGCAAAAAGTCTTGCGCTGCAGGTAGATGCCTAACAGGTACTCTGTTGGTGGGTGTATTTGTCCCCAACTGGTAGGCCATATTGCTGACCAACAGTATTTTCCTCTTTTAGAATATCTGAATAACAAAAGCAAATCTCTTCTTGAAGGGAGGTACTGGCTATTTCAGGCTAGTGTACAATGATTTTGCCGCCTTTGGAAACTCAAGGAGGCGTTGAGCTTTGGAGTGTGAGTTCTCTATATTCCTTCTGCAGTCTGTGGAAAGAGAGGGGCACTTCCAGAGGGCATGTGAGATCCAAAGTACATTGAGTCATTCTCTCTGGAGATAGTACTCTCACCACAAGAGTATCTACTGGCTTTTGGCTGTGGGGTGAGGGGGTATTTGGTTGATACGGAAAAGCCGGTTAAAATACACTCTCTAAGACTTACTTTGAAGTTTTAGAAAGCAGGCATTCTTTATTACAGCGCTGGGTGCACAGGGGATCGTTCCACCTATCGTGCACACCCAAGCTTCTTTAGGTTACATCTTAAATGTAAGTATCTCATACATATTCATGAACAGGTAAATCTTTCCCAACAATAGGTGGTATCTTTCAAGAACTAATTATCATAAAGTTCACTCCTCCTTGCGGAGGCACAGTCTTATCTGGTGGTCTTCTTTGGGGGTCTTCTGGATGAAGGCTGGCAGTCTTCCTCGTTGTCAGCTCTTCACCTTTCCCAAATTGTAGCATTGTCAAACCACAATACCGGTTTCTTCTGGTTAACTTGCTTGTTAGCTCCCCTATCTGTCATATATCACATAGCCTTTGACCTTGGTTTAGTTGTTTGGGTGATAAACCATCCTTTATCTTGTAGATTCATGTTCTCAGTTCCTTCCTCCTTGGGCCTCAGTCTCTGTTTTCATAGCTTAGCAGCATTTTAAGTTCATGTTATATTTTGGCTAAGTATACAGTATAGTCTGCTATAGTTTAACTTTATTGACTAGTTTATCCCTAAACTATGTTTGTCATTCATTTTCTAAAATACATCCTATATCATGGTTAGGGTTTTTTCTCTTTCCCCTCTTTCCCTCCCTCCCCTCTTTCCCTCCCTTCTTTCCCTTTCCTCAAGAAGAAGAATGAAGTAGTCTTGAAGCTTTTTTTTTTTTTTCTTGGATTTCATTCTTGCAAATATGCTGATGTTATACTTCCTCTGATCAGCAAACAGCTGCAATATTCTGAAAGAATCAAAAGTATTTTTCACAGTTATATTCTTTTAATATCCTGCCTGGCCTAGTTCTGCATTTTATCTAGGCTCTCTAGGAACTAGCGAGGGAAGTTTGGGTGGAAAGGTGAGAACAACGTGCAAGGTTTAAATAAGTTTTTTCTGTAGTATCAGACCAAATGAGTAGGTGATGAACCTTTTTTTTGTTAAGTAAGTGTTAAGACACATCATGAGTTCTGAAGTGGTAAGCAACGTACTTTACGTATTACAGAACTATGAAAGGGTGTGCAGTTTGTTGAGGAACAACGGGATACTATTATTTCTAATTTCAAGAAGTAAACAAGTGTACTAAAAATGCGGTGCATTTGGAATTGATTTAAAGAGATTTTTTGGATGTTACTAAGGCAAGTAGTTTACTAAAATTCAGGAAATAGAAATATCAGAAATACTCAAACCGTGTTGAGAGAGAGTGTGTTTGAAGTTAGGATGGCTTTCAGTTCTAATGCTGCAGGCCATAAACAGTTAAATCACTCATTACAATGATTATTGCATATATGATAAATAAGCACACACACAGAGATGAGATTGTGTCTCTGTATCTGTGTATCTTAGTATCTATCTATCTATCTATATGCATACACTGCCTTTAATTCAGAAAGATCCCAATAACTTTAGTAAGCATATTTACAAATTGATGTTCTTAGCCTGAGAAAAGACTTGTCTCTGCTTTTAACTGTGGAAGCTTTATACTAGGCTACAACAATCTGCTCAAAATGTAAGAACTAAAAGATCCTGATCTGGAGTTTCAGATTGATTTTAGAGTTGGCATAAAAGGAGGGGAAGGCCTACAGAATATGCAAGTGGCCTAATTTTTTTAAACCCAAATTGGAAGCTGAGTTTTCTGACCTACACAGTGGTTAGTCTCTGGTTTGTAAGTTAAAGCACCAGTTTAGTTTTTGTCTGTTAGGTAATTAGGAAGCCCAGGAGCCATTTTCACTCTTCTCCATTTTTAGAACAATAGGAGAGAAGGGGGAAGACCCACCCAGAATATACTTGCAGCCTGGAAATTAAGAGACTGACTTGGAATGTCAAAGACCTACATTTAGGTCCAAACTACCTTACAGATGGGAGTTTGGGTTTCCTTCATCCTGGGTGAATGCTTTATCTTCTGGCTGCAGAGGAAGGCTACCAGACAACATCATCATCTTATGTTCTTTGAGGAGCTTTTTTCCTCTTTTTTTTCTTTTTTGTTTTGTTTTTTTTTCCCTGAAATGTTTGTTTTAATTTTTTCAGTAGCTTTGAGTTGACTAAAGCAGCCTTTTGTAGTGAATAAACTTCACGGGGGGGGGAGAGGAAATCATACAAGTAGTTTATTCCTGCTGGTCACTATACTGCAATGCTTATCTTCCGAACAGCAGTATTTCCCCATTGCCATATTTTGATCTGATTTACTGGTAATTCCTAAGGAGGTGTATTTTGCATAGGGTCATTGTATACTTACTAAAACACACATTACTGTTAATGGCTTGTTAAAAGTTAATTAAGGCTCCATTCTGTTTTGCAATGAGACATGGTTGTGATAAGACTCAGGAAGTTTCAGCATTCCTGTTTCCCAATTTTTTTTTTTTTTTCCTGTGAACTTGCAGTATCTTTCCAATCAATGAGCATTTGAGATTGTTGAAGATATTTTCCAGATATGGAAATGTCTTAGGGAAATAAAAGAGAAATAAATTATATCAGTAGCTCTTTTGGATATTAATCTTTCAAAAGACTCCATTCTATGTCTTGCTTGGTTGACTGTTCTCAAGAAACAATTTAGGTGTTTAAAATTATACATACTTTCTGTTGATTTTTTTAATACACTGAATATTTCTTTTAACGAACTGTTTTAAAGTGTCTATAGCAGAACTATTGCCATTGGATTAAAGCAGTAACACCAAAATAGTTATTACATTACTCCTAGAAGGTATTCTGGGATATCACAGCTGTTGTTAAATGTACTGTAAGTGAAACTGAGATGCTTCAGATGCTTGCATACCTGTAAATATACTGGTACTAAACCAGTAATTATATAAAGCAATATAGTTTTTGCTTTTTATCTCTGGGGACGTTTTCAGTGTTGTGCATGTAGATTTAGCCCTTTGACTCTCACTAGCATCATTGAAATGTAATTTTAATTTTTGCACTAATTTTAATTTTTGCACAGTAAATCTAGCAAATTTCTTGCTAGATGGCAAATAGCTGCTATTCAGACATTTTTATTGTGCATTTTTTTAAGAAATTTGGTGGGTCAGAGCATGAAGGAAGTGGGAAAAAATGTGAAATCAGAACTGATATGTATATTAGTGCTTATGCCATCTCTGCAACTTTGTCACCAGAAACCTAGCACAATTTGACATTTTCAGAGGTTGTCTTGGTGAATAAGCTAATAACTTGAGAGAAAAGAGCATCAGGGGAAAAGCAGAAAAACGTTTAACTGCAGCACTGAGCTGTCATAGGTCTAAATTAACAAGTGACTGTTCAGAGGAACAAAGGAGTGTAATTGATAGCCAGGTCTTGGACATGGCAATCTTCTCATAATCTTATGGGGTTAATGCTCTTTTTGTTGACGCTGTTTTTCTTGTGATCCTTCATCATGTGCTCTGTTTTCCTCTTTTTCCTTGAGACTACTACTTTCTGTCTTTGGGCATTTATTCTCCATCTTTGTTCCACTGTTCTTCACTCATTCTACTCTATCTGTGAAGTTAGCATTTTTAACCTAGAGGTCAAGATCTTGATATGAAACTAGGATCTATGATGCAAGAATATACATTTTAAAAATAAATATTGGATGATATGAAACTTGAATTTATACTTCAGTGAAACTGCAGATTAAAAGTGTTGAAATACTCTGGTGCTTGATCAGAAGCTTCACATACTTCCTGTAAGGTGCTCTGTCCCTGGGATGTTTGTCTTCACACAGACGTTGCTTGTAGTAAAATCTGGCAGCTTTTAGTCAGCCATGACTCTCTGGATTTTCTCTACTGAACTTTCAACCTGGTCTGTCTTCAATTTGACATCTCCTATATCTCATTGAAAGTTTGGTTTCAATGGAATACCAGTAACTTTTCTTAGAAAGCTTTCCTAGAGGTTTTATATCTTTAATTTCTCTGTCAGCTTTCATAATGTTGCTAATGATGGTGGTCTTGAAGTTCTGCTTTTCTGAAATTTGATTTCCATGTCTTTTTTGTTACTTTTTTTTTTTGTGTGTGTGTGTGCACTTTGTTTCTTCTCCACATTTTTTGACATTCTGTACAGACCCTATGGGAATGTCTTTGATTCTTTCCTTTTAGTACTGTCTTGGAGTGATGTCATCCGTAAACATTAACTCAGCAGCCTTTCCTGTGCTGTCTCTTCCTTGAATTAACTAGAATCTGTTACCTCTTATGCCTGATCTGACTGTTCCTTCGAGTGACAGAATTTAAATGCAATTCTCAATCCCTGCCCACCCTCCCCACAAGTTGTCTGCTTATCTCCTTGAACACTGAACATCATTACTATAATTTTTGTTCCTTAGGCAGTAATTGGTCAGTCACTTACTTGTACCTCTTAGTTATTATGCTCTGAATTTCCTCATCTGCACACTTTCTGCATACTATCTGTAAATTTCAGCCTTTTCTGGCAAACCAAACAGAAATTGCAATATGGTGTCTCCTCATTTTATACATTGCTACTTAGTTATGGTCTTGGGTGGGTTATAGAGCGTAGGCCAAACTTGTTAAGATTTTTGGAAAGGGCATCTCTCCTCTCTTTCACTTTCTCATCCTCTGCTGTGTTCTGCTTCTGAACTGGAGCAAATCTGCCAGTTTTTCTTAGCTTTTCAAAGTTCTGAGAGATTATTCTGCCTGCTGTCATCAAGAAAATTCGGCTATCGTCAGCTTCGCCATGGTATCAGCCCTTCATCACCTATTTCTGTCCATAAATGTTTGCAAAGCTACTTCATTGTTTTCTTTTCAATTTCTCAGTCTCCTCTCCTGTTGAAAGTTCTTAACTATGATGCCTTTAAACACTGTGAGAGCACATTTGAGGTGTTGATGTTGTCCTATCAGACAAAAGTAGTACCTCATTGTTCTCATGTATGTCTCTCTCCATCTGATATTTGTTTCTTGGTAGGGTTTTAAACTCTTTATTGAGGGAGCATCTTTTCCATTTTGTGTTTATCCATTGCCTAGTAAGGGGAGATGCTGATCAATGTCTAACACCTTTTGACTCTGGTAATAAGGAGTGCTGGTGTATTGGAGGAAAAAGGAACTTCAGGAAGGTGGTTACTGTTAACTGGGGGCATAAGTTTCTTTGTTGCTGCAGATCTCCTAGTCATGCCATACTTTTTATGTGTTAATCCTGAAAAGGACCGGTTTGTATTTTTTTGTCTGTTAAATAATGCCTTTTTATTATTTCATGACATGTTTGTATAACTAAAGAAATAGCTTGCTATGTAATAGATTCCCCCCCACGCACCCGGGTTCTCAGTACCTTTGGAGAAAAACTAAAAATAACTTCTTTTGTCTTTAAATCTTCTTATTTTCTGGTTCACAGAATTAAAAGAAATTGTATTTATCATCCAGAGTCAAAGTAATTCTTTTCATTCCAAGAGAGCAGAAGATCTAAAAAGAGATATTTTAAAACAGGCTGCAGATCTTGGAAAGGTATGTTTAGATAATATAGATTGCACCTTGTTATGTATGTTTTTACTGCATTTAGTAAAAAATACAGTTTTCTATTGTGCATTTTTGGATCCATTTTATTCTTTTTATTAATTGTCTTCTGTGTGCTTATAAGAGAGCTATTTCAGTGGCTGTTTACTGACTGTATGCCATGATGCATCACCAAATAATTTTAATTTGAACTATCTACCTTTTTGTATAATAACCATTTTTGTTTGGATTGCATTTGATGTAAAAGTGATAACAAGAAAGACTGGTAGTGTGCCTTTACGAAAAAGTCAGATGCGTCCTTTATGAAGTGAAAAACATAATAATTTAAGCAATAATTTGTGAGTGCTTTATTTTATTAGAGCCAATGAAGATGCTGTAGTGTAGATTTTGTCAGAATTTCATTGCACAACTGTAGCATTGTGGCAGTAGAGCAGCAATGTATGTAGGCATTAAAAATCCTAGCGCAGGATTCCCTACTTCCCACAGCAACAGTCTTCCACACCTCTCTTGCCCACATCGGTATTAGCTCCCTCCCTGATGTAGTACCTTCCCTAACTACTCCTTGTTCCTCTGCCACCCCACTGTAGACTGAGCACTCTGCATCTCACCTGCTGGTGGGCCGTGCTGGCCTGGGAGCTGTGTGTTGCACGAGTCTGGTTTTGACTTAACACTATAGTATGACATTTTAAGTAAAGCTTTAGCCTAGAGGTAAGAGGTTTTTAAGAGACTTACATTGAAAGTTGAGTGTACACAAACAATGCTTTATTTTCTTTCTCTTTAATAAAAATAAGAACAAAATAAGAGGCATACATCCCCTGATAAGAAATACTTCACTGTGAGATTATTGGACCTATTTTTCAATTCCCGGTTCTTTGTTGTAAAGGTAAAAAAAGTGTAATTTAAATTGCCTTATGTATATTGGCCTTGGAGTGTCTAAATCAGGTTCCTTGACATTTTAGACTTCATTTATCCAGGCTTATCAAACCTGTTGTAATTAAATCCATTCTAAATACAATTTTTAATCCCTTAATGAAATCAGTCATGTGAACAGCCTTTGTTCTGCAGAGTTCTGCTCTTTCAGAGCCTTCTTTGGGATTGGGGCAAATGTTCAGATACAATGTGTGCAGAGGGGATTATGGCTTCAGTTGTTAAAAACAAGGATTTCAGTTGAGTTCTGTAATTGATGTTGCAGAATACGAATGATGAAAAGATCACCAGGTAGAAGTATAAATAGTTTCAGTGAGGCAGGAATACAGGCATGTTTTATGGGAGAGAGGTAGAATCTTTTTTGTAATCAGAGTTGTACCTGTGAGTACTTCTGCCTTGAGCAAAGTGAACGGGCTTTTAAAAAACTTCATTGTCTAATTAAGGAGATTTCTTTATGGGAATGCTGAAATGGTGATGCATTTCCAGTATTAAGAGGTACCTGTTAAAGAGCATTCATAGCATCTCAGAGAAGCAGTGATGAAAATACATCACACCAAAAATCACATACCTGAAATCTGGGAAAAGGGGAAGGCCATCAGTGTACAGGAAAAAAAAAAGAGCATAGCCAGCATGTAGTTTACATGTCTCGATTGTTTTTGTCAACTCGCAATTCCACTGTAGGCCACTGTGAGGCATAACACAATAATACTAATTACAGAGAAGAGACAGAAGATCTCTTAAATTCTGCACATCAACAGTTGAAGTTCACATTTTTCATTAAACAGAGTGCATATGAAATTATTACTTTCAGGCAAAGGAAGTTAAATCCTTGTGTTTTAAAGGACAACTGCTGTATAGAAACAAAGGACTGGATCAACTGGATCATCAGGTTCACTTGTCTGTTGTTACAGAACCAAACGATAGATGTTTAGACCGTAAGGATTCATTAGTTATTATTTTCCACTGTTTTAAAATGGGAAGTGGAAGCCAGCTGCTAGATTGGTGTTATTTAATGAAACTAGAGGATCTGCATTGCTTTAAAATGGATTAAATCAGACATGCATGTTTACATTAATCTTTAAAAGTAATCTGTCAATTTATTTTCTTCCACTGTGTACTTAAAACATTGTTTTCACGTGAAACTAATCTGTAATTCCAGTCACCAGTAGATGTCATTATTGAGTTCATGCTTAAAAGCATATTTTATAGCAATTTCCTGAATAATAACCAAAACTTCTAAGTATATTAAACAATGGCTAGAACATAGCAATGAAGAAAATTCCTTAAGATTTTTACCAATTATCTTAATTTTCTGAGGTTTCTGCATTTAAGCAGATCTGTAAACTAGGCCTTCCTATGAAACACCGTAACGATAAGGAAGCTGTCAGAGCGTGAAATGATAATATTCATGACTGTTGCCTTTCTAGCTTCTTAAAAAATTGAAAACCAGGATTACTTTTTCGGCTATTACATTTAAGACTAGAAAACAGATAAAATACAGTTTTTTGAAAAATGATAGATTTTGTCTGAAATACTGTTTTAGATGCAACTAATGGTATTTAATTGCCTGGGATCATGGCATTGTTTTAAAGACAAAGGTCTGTGTATTTCTTTATGAAAACTGGTCTAGTAGAGTACATACCTCTTTTTTTTTTTTTTTTTTTTTTTTTTTTGTTCCCCCTGAAGGTTCTTATATTGAACACCCTCAGCCAATTCATTACGTTCAAAAAGCTTATTTTTCCTGAAAAGCCTAGAGATTAAACCATATCCTATGTATATTAACGAGAAGAAATATAGCAAATTAGTAGTATTCATTATGGAGTTTAAAAAAAACCCACAAACCAATCATACAACCATTTAGGTTGGAAAAAACCCTTAAGATCATCAAGTCCAACCATAAACCTAACACTGCCAAATCCACCACTAAACCATGTCCCTAAGCACGTCTACCCATCTTTTAAATACCTCCAGGGATGGTGACTCAACCACATCCCTGGGCAGCCTGTTCCAATGCTTGACAACCCTTTCGGTGAAGAATACAAGAATAAGATTTTAAGACTGATACCATGGAGTACTGGAAAAATGAAAATGAGTATTGCATACTTCCATATGAATAATAAGTGATGTGAAGTATGACCTCTGTTTTATAGAAGCATTGTAACTATAATTTGCAGTATTTTTACTATTAGGCTTACTTTGTTTTGAGCAAAATCCTGTATTTTGTACCGTCTCATAGAAATGAAGTTTCACAGATTTAAACTATCTCTACATATAGAGGGGAACATTGCTACTTTGTGAGTTTGAGGACTATTGCTGTAGTGATTATTAACATCAGTTTAAAAGAAACAAGTACAGTCAAAAGTCTGTAACTGTACATAGAAAACCTCCATATTATGTTGCTTGAGTAAATACTTGCTTTAGTTAACATCTTTATTAAATTTTCATAATATTGTTTCTTTGCCAATCTCCCGATTTCCAGTTGGCTAACATGAAAATAGGGGACAAATGTTAGGAGCATCCTATAGTTGTGTTCTTGCTTATTTAAAGCAATTTTGCAAAATCGTGTTTCCTGAAGTGCAGCAGGAACAAAAATGATCAGAAACCCAGCTGGCCTACACCACTGATCTGTGCCTGAGAAGTTCAGTCTCTTTGTTATGTTGCAGGATCATGCTTACAGAAGGTTCTATTTTTCTGCTTCCAACACACACCGACTGTAACTCAGTATCCTAGCTGCTGCATTTGTAAGGTTCAAAAGACTCTTGGTGCCTATCTCAGCTTTATTATGTCATTAGAGTCATGGCCACAATATCTGTTGGCAGAGTGCCCATTGTTCTTGAGTATGGCATATGTGCTTTAAAAATCTGTTATTTTTAATTGCCTAGGCTGTACTGATGGCAGCATTGCACTATTTCAATAACATGGAAGATTTCTTTGTTAAAGTGTTGGAGAGAGGGAAAAAGTATAAGTTGGCTTGCATTTTAATGTAAGCCATCACCATATTCCTATCTGAAATGATCTGTCTCCAAATTGTTCCTGCTCGTGTTTTGGCTATCTGTGACAGACTACTTTCAGGGAATTTGTAGGCTGTATCTTTTTTTCTTAATATGCCAGTGGGACATGCATTCCTTCACTGGGTGAATTAATGTTTTCTGAAGTTCTTCCTAGCTCTACTTCCACATCTGATTTCGGATGCTGGAGTGAAGCCAGCTGAAGTTTTGTTGTCCAAAAGCCTCCTTAAATACTCCTCTGTTATCATTTAATACTATTCCCACAATGAATTCTGATATCTGTATCTCACCTGAAAGAGACTTCGAAATACTATCAGGCTGTGATGGAAACAACTCTGAAAATCTGTCTAGATTTTTCTTGGTCTGTAGTAGTAGTTGCCTAATTTTATTCCTTGTTAGATATATCCCACAAATGAACAGGCATACATTCCTCTTCTAGATCTACAACAAGCTGTATAGCTAAAATTTCCCTACGGTTCTGAGTCTTGGAGTAGGTCTGACCTGTTCTGCATTTTACCTTTTCTGTAAAGCTCACATGCACGTTAATGATGCTATGGTTATAAAATCTAGTGGAAGCATTTCTCATTCACTGCAACAGAGTTGTTTAAAGTGACCTGTATATTTAGAAAAGCTATTTATAGACTTAATTTGCTGGAGCCCTTTCAAAATTAATACCATAAATGAAGGCAATCCATAATGTATCTGTTGCTTCAACTTCCAGATTTCTTGCTCAAATTCTAGTCTGAAAACCTTGTTTCCTTCTCTCCCGCCTGTAATGGCTTCCCGTGCCATGGAAGCTGCTTCCAGCTGACACTGATCAGATGATTCACAGAATCACAGGGGTTGGAAGGGACCTCTGGAGATCATCTAGTCCAACCCCCCTGCCACAGCAGGGTCACCTACAGCAGGTGGCACAGGACGGCGTCCAGACGGGTTTTGAATGTCTCCAGAGTCGGAGATTCCACCACCTCTCTGAGCAGCCTGTTCCAGTGCTCTGCCACCCTCAAAGGAAAGAAGTTCCTCCTCATGTTTAGATGGAACTTCCTACGGTCAAGTTTGTGCCCATTACCTCTTGTCCTATCACTGGGCACCACTGCAAAAAGACTGGTGCCATCCTCCCAGCACCCTCCCTTTAAGTATTTATAGGCATTGATGAGAACCCCCCTTTGAGCCTTCTCTTCTCCAGACTAAAAAGACCCAAGTCCCTCAGCCTTTCCTCATAAGAAAGATGTTCCAGCCCCCTAATCATCTTTGTGGGCCTTTGCTTTACTCTGTCCAGCAGTTCCCTGTCCTTCTTGAACTGGGGAGCCCAGAACTGGACACAGGACTCCAGATGTGGCCTCACCAGGGCAGAGTAGAGGGGGAGGATAACGTCCCGCGACCTGCTTGCCACACACCTCTCGATGCACCCCAGGATGCCATTGGCCTTCTTGGCCACAAGGGCACATTGCTGCCTCATGGTCATCCTGTTGTCCACCAGGACTCCGAGGTCCCTTTCCACAGAGCTGCTTTCCAGCAGGTCAGTCCCTAACCTGTACTGGTGCGTGGGGTTATTCCTCCCCAGGTGCAGGACCTTACACTTGCCCTTGCTGAACTTCATGAGGTTTCTCTCTGCCCAACTCTCCAGCCTGTCCAGGTCATGCTGAATGGCAGCACAGCCTTCTGGTGTGTTGGCCACCCCTCCCAGTTTTGTGTCATCAGCAAACTTGCTGATGGTGCACTCTATCCCTTCATCCAGGTCATTGACGAATATGGTGAACAGGACTGGACCCAGTACTGACCCCTGGGGAACACCACATGTCACAGACCTCCAACTAGACTCTGTGCCACTAATCACAACCCTCTGAGCTCTCTCTGCCAGCCAGTTTTCAATCCACCCTGCTGTCCATTCATCCAACCCACACTTCCTAAGCTTGCCTAGGAGGATGCTGTGGGAGCCAGTGTCAAAAGCCTTGCTGAAGTCAAGGTAGACAACATCCACTGCCCTCCCCTCATCTATTTGTCCAGTCACGCCATCATAGAAGGCTATCAGATTAGTCAGACATGACTTGCCCTTGGTGAATCCATGTTGGCTACTTCTGATAACCTCCTTTTCCTCCAGATGCTTTGAGATGATGCCCAGAGTGAGCTGTTCCATCATCTTTCCAGGGATGGAGGTGAGGCTGACTGGCCTGTAGTTTCCCGGGTCTTCCTTCTTGCCCTTTTTGAAGACTGGAGTGACATCGGCTTTTCTCCAGTCCTCAGGCACCTTGCCTGTTCTTCAGGACCTTTCAAAGCTGATGGAGAGTGGCCCAGCAATGACTTCTGCCAGCTCCCTCAGCACTTGTGTGTATATCCTATCAGGACCCATGGACTTGTGGATGCCCAGTTTACTTAACTGATCTCTAACTTGATCCTCCTCAACCAAGGGAAAGTTCTCCTTCCTTCAGACTTTCTCTGTTACCTGTAAAGTCTGGGACTCCTGAGGGCTGGCCTGAGCAGTAAAGACTGAAGCAAAGGAGGCATTCAGTAATTCCGCCTTCTCTGCATCATCTGTCACCATGGCCCCTGTCTCATTTAGTAGTGGGCCCACATTTTCTCTAGTTTTCCTTTTGCCTCCGATGTACCTGAAGAAACCCTTCCTGTTGACCTTGACATCCCTTGCCAGATTTAATTCCAAGGAGGCCTTGGCTTTCCTCGCTTCACCCATGCATGCTCTGGCAGCATTCTTGTAACCTTCCCAAGTGGTCAGTCCCTTCTTCCACTTCCTTCTTCCACTTGAGTTTTTTCAGAAGCTCCCTGCTCAACCACGCAGGTCTCCTGCTTCCCTTGCCTGATTTCTTGCTCTTAGGGATGCACCGATCCTGAGCTTGGAGGAAGTGATACTTGAATATCAACCAGCTCTCCTGAGCCCCCCTACCCTCTAGAACCCTAACCCATGGGATTTCTCCAAGCAGTTTCTTGAAGAGATCAAAGTTAGCCCTTTGGATTTTTGGATATTGCAGTATTAACAAGGTTTAACTAATTATATTTAAGTGAAGTGTTGGGCTACGTTCTGTCCTGGCCCTCCATCTCCATGCCTACAACAGTTCATCTTATGGCTAGGTTTTCCATAATGTCAAGATCAGCCCCATTTTTTTAATTAGAACAGGTATGTTTTACACATAACTTTAAATTATTGTATTTCCCAGTGTTATTTGATCTAGTGTCTTTTTTGTTCTGGGTTGTTTTTTTTTTGTAAAACATTAGTGTGCAATCTGTTTCCTTCCTAGCAACAGCTTTCTTTTCTTCTGCAAGGATTTATTCATGTCAAATAAATCCTGCAGCCTCATGAAATGTGCTTGTCACCGTAGTTCTTAAAATGCTTATTCCTTAACGTGTAAGAGTTTATCCTGCCAGGCAGTGGACGGCTTTTGTTGACTTTATTTATTTATGAAAAACAAGGCTCTTCGGCATACCTCTTCCATGAGCTTTCCACCACTTTTCCCTCATTGTAGAGCAAAGATCAGATGCCAGTCTATACCAGAGCTGTTGGGGAAGATACTGTCATGTCATCTGTGATATTAATCTTGTATGCCACTCTACTTGGCGCAGGTCTTGCTAGTCTTTGACTGATCAGCAGGACTCTCCACGGCAAAATGATGAATCTGGCACATGACTGGCAATAGACTGTGTGAAGCTATCTTGCTGAGATGACAAGTCCTGCATTTTTCCGTGGTGAGGGCAGAGACACTGATGGGGTACCTGGAGCATCTGGCACTCTTACTTTCTCAAAGAAGTGAAGTCGCTGCAAGGGGTCCCTCATGGACTCAAAAAATTAGAGTAATTAGGGAATATGTTACTGCAGCAAAAGAGAGGGAGGAAGAAGTTCCAGCCCTTATCAGTGGCCTCTGGAAATCACGCAAATCCTTGTCCAGAAGTTTTGAGTATCGTATTACCCAGTACATGTTGTTCTTGTGATGCTTTTTGCTGTCTGTATTGCTTGGGCCAGATGATAGTATCAGTAACTACTAAAAGCCTTGGATCATCTCTAGTTTATGAATAGCAAGTTCTGGAAACAATGTTTCTTTGTCCTTTTCTTCCCCCCCCTGCCCTTTAGTCAATATTTTCCATGAATGAACACCTAAATATTGCCACACTAGTTGAATTTTCTCCTAAACGTGCATATTTGCACCTTGCATAATTTGAATTTTTTTGTTTGAAAGACAGAAAACAAATTAGTGGATTAATTTAGTATTTTGGACTTGCCCTCATTTTCAGTTTCCTGTATAAAGTTTAATTGGACCTTCATTTTTATCCAACCTTTTTTCTCTCCTCCTTTGCTTCTGTTTTGCCTGACTTTTATTTGTAACATCAATCAAAACTTTCATATTTATAACTATCTTCCAAATCTGTCCATAAAACTTCACTTCTGTTGTGTGGGCAGAGCTTGCAGTATAGAAAACTTGTCTGTAATAAGTGTGTGCATTTAACTGTTCAGTGTATGAAGTTAATATTTTCCCTTCCTTATCTATAATAACATGTGCATTTGTTTGTTTTCTGATGTATTACTTATGCTGCTTACATATGTTGTCTGATATCAACATGTTCTTCATAATTTTCTTTCCTGTTGAGTACATAGTTTGTCTTCATAATGCTTAATTTCTTTCAGCATTTGCATTTTAAAATGCAGCTATTCATTTTGGGGCCTCAATATTTGGGTGCTCAGCTTCTGAGATGTTTCTAAACTCTGATCTGTTGAAGGGTGAGGTGCCTCCAAGTTCTGAAAATCAAACCTTTTGAAAGTGTTTCAGGAAAAGTGTACAAAATTACTATTTAGTTTGGAAAATGTATTTCAGAGCTGTATTGAGTATTTTCTCTTCAAGGTCATCTTGCAGGACTTCACAAATTTGTCTGACTTCTGTTTTATCTCTGCTTTCCTCTGGCTGTTCTCTTGTCTTTTTGTTTGAATTGTTTGATCTCTGACTTTCCGATATACCCTTGCTTCTTATTCTGCAAAGGAACCAGAATCCTTTGGACAATTACTAGGCTTTATTATCAGCAAAATCAGTGTCTAGTCCATTAACTATTTTGTGCTTGAAACTGTAAAACTTACCTACACTGTAATGCTAGAGGATGAATATGATCCTCTTAGCCCTGCCTTACACATCACACACTGTTTATAGCTGCTTTTCCCAGTCAAATATGTTATAACTGCACTTCTGCATTTTAATATGCAGAAAACTGGGTCTGTCACCTTACAGAGATGACTTCTCATATCAGGACAAAAAAAATATATGTGAAATTGGCAAGTTTGGAGTGCTGTAAGCAGAGGTGCTTCTTAGCATTGTCTGCAGCAATCTCTGTATACATCATAGGATTTGAACAAAACCATTTTGCTAAGGTGTGTCTTTATTAGTAAAGAATGAATAAGAGATTGAAGTTCCCTCTTCCACTGTGACTGCTGTCCGCTATGTTGAAATTGCTCAGTCATCTTTGAATAGAGTGCCATATTTGCTGCTCTTAAGTATACATGAGACTAGAATTACTAAATGAAAATTAACCCTTAAAATCAGTACTTTTTAACAGTTTTCTTTGTTTCTTGTAAGTTCTCCTGAGCATCTGTACTAGTATTTGAAATACATTTACCAGATTTCTTGCCTTGTGGAAGCTTCTTTCTGTTCTCCTGTTCATTCTCTTCTTCCTTTCTTCTTCCTAAGTTAGAAAATGTATTTTACATTTACTTGGTAAGAGACTACTGAGGGGAAGGGGCCTGCTGCCCCACGTATCACATTAAGTTAGCTAAGAAGATAGAATCATAGAATGATTAGGGTTGGAAGGGACCTTAAAGATCACCTATTTCCAACTCCCCTGCCATGGGCAGGGACAGCTACCACTAGATCAGGTTGCTCAAAACCCCATCCAACCTGGCCTTGAACACCTCCAGGGATGGGGCATCCACAACTTCTCTGGGCAACCTGTTCCAGTGTCTCACCACCCTCACAGTAAATTAGTTTTTTATATTGTTCAGTTTGCAAAGTCAGGACTTGACAACTCTATCAGCAAGCACTAATCAAAGACTCCAGGTTTCGTTTTGATCTTTGAAACATGTAGTCCAGTCTAGATTAAAATAGATGACATTAGAAGTATTTTATGTGTTTTGACTAATTGGGAGGGTGCATAATTCATTTGTTGGTAATTTTTTTTTTTTTTTTAATTTAGTAGTTTCTTGAGTCTTCTCATGTCCTGGTCACCTGAATTAAGATCTATTAAGATTTTATGTACAGGATTGGAGGCAATTTTATTGATGTTGATACATTTTCTGCTATTGATCATGGAAAACATAGGCACACTTACAAATTCTTTGTGCGACTGTTACTCTGTTTGCTGCAGGACAATTGTTTGTACTGGTAGTTGAGGAAAATCTTGTGGTGTCACACCAACATAATATAAACCAAATTAACACTGATTACTACTGACCACAAGTTAATTATTTCTGGATCACAAAAACCTTACTGGACCTTTTACTGATTTTTCTGATTTTGGGAACTCTAGGCAGCATGTTAGCAATCGGCAACGTTGTAATACGTATGCTAAAATTTATTCTGGCTGCTGTTGAGGAACTACCCAGTAAAATAACAAAGTCAGTGGCTACCAGCATCTTTCCCACGTGAACAAGTTACATCAATAATTATAGGGTTTTGAGACAGAAATATATTGTAGTAGAAAGCTTTCTTTTTGATAATGAAATAGTTCATTGCATAAAGATTAATATTCCAGCTAACTGCCTAAAAATTCCCTTCAGATACAAATACTTATTGTAGTTATTTTCCCAGGCAATGAGTTGTCGGATCTAGCGTGCAAGCACTCAGGAGTCAATGCTTTGGTTATGCATTCAAGTATATTTTCTGGCAGCTAAGTTGTGTTCTGAGGATTTCAGTATAAAGTACAGTAGGAAAAAGGAATAAAATTACTTCCTCTTCATTAAAACTTTTCCTTTTTTTTCCCCTCTTATCTGAAGTTATAGTCAGGAACACTTCAAATTGCTTTCCTAAGTTGCAGTTATTACCTCATATAATCGGGTAAATGCTTCCATCTTTTCTTTAATGTAAGATCGTTTGACGACAGACTTACACACAGCATCTTGCTCTTGATTTATGAAAGCAGGGTACTGCTATGGCCTTTCCCTGAACCCATTGAAACTGCTCATATGTTACAAAAACTTGGTTCTTTTTTAAAATGATAACCAGGCATCTGAGAATAGAACAGAAGTAGAGAGTGTCTCTAACAGAAAATAGTAGATTATTACTTTAGGCTTCCTGAGGAGCAAAAGACAAAATGTCTATTTATTGGATATTATGCTTTGTTAGCAGCATGGGTTTTTTAAAAACCTTATTGTGGCCTTTCAATACTTAAAGGGGGCTTATAAGAAAGATGGGGACAGACTTTTTAGTAGGGTCTGTTGTGATGGGACAAGAGGTAATGGTTTTAAACTAAAAGAGGGTAGATTCAGATTGGATAAAAGGAAGAAATTTTTTTACAATGAGAGTGGTGAGACACTGGAACAGGTTGCCCAGAGAGGCAGTAGATATGCCATCCCTGCAAACATTCAAGGTCAGGTTGGACGGGGCTCTGAACAGCCTGATCCAGTTGAAGATGTCCCTGCTTATTGCAGGGGGGTTGGGCTAGATGACCTTTAAAGGGCCCTTCCAGCCCAAACCATTCTGTGAAAACAGCTTAAAGGGAGAAACAGAGCAAAGATTAAAAAGGTCATGACCATCTTGGAGAAGCTCACAAATAAGTGACTCACTACACAGAAACAAAGTACTTTTGTTACAGTTGTGTTGTAAAATAGTACTTTAAATCATTTGTGTGTTTTATTTGAATTGCCCTGGATTCTTGGACGCGATGCTCTGATAAATATTGATACTTATGTCTTTAAAACATGAAAAATATTTGAAATGTGTATTGTAGTTTTCAGTGTTTAAGTGAATTGTTAGAATATGCAGAAGACGTAATGTACAGTGTAGTATTTGACAGTGGCAGTTACTCGCAAATTGACTGACCCACTGGGTTTAGAGGCAGGAGATTTGCTCTTGCTTTCTGTCATTTTAGAAATCCTTCAGGGTGTCTACAGAGGTTGCATGTTTGTGAAAATAAAGCTGTCGGGAGACTTCAGTGTGTATTCCACAGCTCTACTTTGTCAAAGTAGTCATGCCTTTCAGTACTTTAAGGGGGCTTACCGGAAGGATGGGGACAAACTTTTTACCAGGGCCTGTTGCGATAGGACAAGGGGTAATGGCTTTAAACTGAAAGAGGGTAGATTCAGATTAGATACAAGGAAGAAATTTTTTACACTGAGGGTGGTGAAACACTGGCACAGGTTACCCAGAGAGGTGGCAGATGCCCCATCCCTGGAAACATTCAAGGTCAGGTTGGATGGGGCTCTGATCAACCTGATCTAGTGGAAGATGTCCCTGCTTATTGCAGGGGGGTTGGGCTAGATGACCTTTAAAGGGCCCTTCCAGCCCAAACTGTTCTACGAGTCTATAATGGATGACTGGAAGAGCTTGGCTTATTTAACCTCCCAATGGAAGGCTGAGAAGAGGGTAGATAGGCTAGTTCTGAATGTGTTTTAGGATTAATTTCTGAAAACAAGATAAGAGAGTAGGGAAAATGATGTTAAGTGCTTGCAGACCATGTGGAGGAAAAACTAGAAAACCATTTCTAATTCTGGAACTGTGCAATTCAACAACAGTGCCTAGGGTTTAGGATCCCCTGTCGTGTGTGTTTCAGGTGGTTTAATAAACTTACAAAGCACAGGGATATGTGCATGACACCTGCAGATACCAGTATACTAGACTCATTAAGAGCAGATTCCTGTACACTACTGTATTTTTCTATAATGTGTTGTAAGTTTGTTAATTGCTCTGATCAGGTGACTCAGTAATATAACAATAAACACATTACTGTCATGTTTTGCAGTTCACCACAGTTCTTTATCTGTTTATATGCAGTACTCACAGTATTATGTCACATAGGGCATGTAATAAATAGTGGTGAGCAATATCCAATTTGAATTATGTTCTAAAAAGCATGTTCTCACTAAACCATACACTTAGGGCAAGGTTTAGTTACGCTTAGATGAAATTCAGTGGACTCTGTTCTGCAGGAAAACAAAGCAAGCGCAGGTCTGCTAGGGGATGTTATCGGATGTGACCTAGCTGTGGCTCTGGAAATCCCATTTTAGCGAGGGATGATTTCTGCCATCCTGGGTGCTTACAGAGGTCCATTTTGGCCTTGTAGTCTATGAAATCTTAGCTCTTTTCTTTGTTTTTACACCATATTGTTTTGTTGTCTATAAATTGTGCATTTCTCATGTAGGTTTTGGTAGATTAGTATGAAATTGCACGTAATGCAGAAAGATTTCAGATATTTGTTTCAGATTAGCAATTCTCTTAATTGTTTCTTAAGAATTTTTTTATTCTGAATGATCTTTTTCCTCATTGGATATGCTATTCCCCCAAGGTTTTTCACGTGTTAATGAAGAGGACTTTTAATGTTTAGATTCAAGAACCAGACTTTGACTTCAGTTCTGTTGATGATTTGCTGTGAAAATGAGTGTGTCACTAGCATCTTTGCACTTCAACTTGCATAAATAATACTAAATGATTTAAAGGTACATATGAGGCTGTATCAGTGTCTTTTGAATTGGTTTGAAGATGTGGATCTAACCCCTTTATTCACACTTATTTTTTTTGTTTGTGTAGAGTTTGCAGTTGTAATCTGTGGCAGATATTACTGCTCTCACTGTGCTGATACAGTGGGTGGTATTTGGGAAAAAAATGTCTTATACTATATGTCAGACCACAAGTGATACCATTTTTTGGTTTTGCCCTTTTAAAGTCAGCTCAGTTGTGGAAGTGGGGAGGGTAGTTTCTTGGTCTTCAAAAGTGATTAAATTACTTTATTTAGATTAAATTTGATTTGTGCCATATGTAAAGCGCTAACATATGTGAAAGCATATGGGCTCTGTAACTTTGGAAAAAATAGTTTCAAGATAAAATAACCAGTGAATACAGTACAGGGTATGGATGCATTTGTAGGAGAGTTTTATGAGATACACAGATGCCCTGTGTAAGTTACTTGTCACTACCTTGATTATCTAGCCATCCGCTGATGAGCTAGCCTGCACGTGCCCTTTCGCTTCCCAAAGCTGACAGCAGGTACTGTTTGCCATTTTTCTGTCTTTGTACTGAAGGCAGAATAAATAAAATGTATAGGTCATCCCAGTTCCACTAGGTTCAGAGTGAAAATGCCTAAAATGAGAAAGGAAAAGTAACAGAGATCCTCCTGTATTTTTTGGAGGAGGCTATTTTACCTCCACAGTGTTTTTTAAGCATCTCTTTTATTAGGTCAGAATTGATGCATTATTAGAGATGAGTGGCAGGAAAGGTATATGCAAGATACATATTTTCATGTTTTAGAGGAAGTTGGGTAGAGAAAAAGAGCAGGCTTTTGAGAATGTCAAAAAGAAAAGATACCTTGCAAAAGTATCAGATTAGCTCAAAAGAGAGTGCTTTTTCTTTATCATCACTCCTTTGATCTGCACAAAGGAAAGCGTTGCAGGTTTTTTTGTTAAAGAGAACATACCTGAGTATATGGTACAGCTACTTAGATAATGTAATTTACTTCATACCTTTTGCATGGGAAAATGTTGTTTGTATCTAAAATGACTACAACTTCACCCTTTAGTGTGATATAGACACTGAATATAGTATTATTTAATCACTTTTATCTCTTTCTGGCTACTATTGCACATGAAATATGTGGCCACATACAAATACTAGCATAACTGCAGGATTTGTATACTTGTAAAAACAAATATTCTTGTAAAAACAGAGGTTTGCCCTTTTATCTTCCTATCTGCAATCCCATAAGCAAACATATTTTTATGGTTTTACCATGAAGTGGTTACATTTTAGTGAAATAACAGATGTTGATCATACTGTTACTAAGATTTGTCACTTCCACTAAAAACCTTTAGACTAGTTTGGTTTTGCAATAAAGTGAAACTAACCAGAAACATACTTGATAGATCGGCTTGAACCATAAATCAGAACCACTGATGTTTTAGATGCAGGTGAATATCCAAATCAGAGTTTTGGCATTGTTTCTTTTCAATTTGTGTCATTCACAATAGCATAAATATTTTTAAAAACAGCAGAATTTTTGGTAGGGTTCATACACTCCTGAGAGACACAGTTATTCTTTAGAGTTGTAGAGGTGTTTTCTTTAGTGTATGAAGTTTGGAGGCTTTATGTATTTCTAAGTGCTATGCTTAACTGCCCTTAAAAGGGATTTAAAGTAAACTTGACAGTGTCAGCAAGCAGTGTGAACTTTATCTTATAGCTTTTCTTAGAGAATCAATTGTTTTTGTGTTTAAATGTAAATTTTATGATAATGGATTGGCTTATATTCATGAGACGCATTCATCAAACAAAAATGTTTGGCATATGCATGGTGTAAGTGGAAAGGGATTAGGCCCTTGAGAAGTCAGGATGGTTTGTCTTAGGAGCTGTCAAATCTGCTAGCCTGATGGCGGCGGGGCTGCTGCAGCTCCCTGTCCCCAGGTCCAGCCAGTAGCAAGGCTGAGCACGTGTTCCCAATAGGCGCATGTGCACGCATACACACAATACACGTGCATATATACGTAGATCAACACAGACAGAAACCACAGCACTCACGCAAACTGCACCGGTGGAAGTGACCATGTCTGATCTGGATGAAAGCCTGCTTGTGGACTGTGTGTATGTAAATATATGCACCTGCCATACGGATGCTTCCAGTAGCTGGTCTTTGACATTCAGTCTGTGCAGTCACCGGCCCTCACATTTGCAGCCTCTGCAGTTGCCAGCGTGTGAGGCTTGCTGTGTGGCTTGCAGCTCCATTGCAGTTGCTAGCGCTCAGCCCTGCTCCTGTGCGTGCGCGCCCACACACACACACACACACCTGCACACACTGTGGATCCTCCCAGTAGCTTTAGACACTCAGTGGATCCATGAGTTGACCACTAGACCACACCCTGGCCTCCCTGTTACCTTGCACACAGACACACACGTGCAAATGGGTCTTTCTGGTAGCTGGTGCAGACTTACACCCTACCAGTATTTGACCCTTGCACGCCAGAGGTTCTCCAGTAGCTGGGACCTCCTGGTTCCTCCAGTAACCAACTGTCAGGCCTCTTGGTCTCTGCAGTGTCTGCCCCAGACTTGTGGCTGCTCTGATACCTGGCTCCCAAGCCTCTTCTACTCTTAGTCTAGCTTGATGCTCATGAGCAATTACACACCCTGCCACCCTGCCACACACAAAGTGCATGCACCCCACCCTCCCCAGTTCCTGGCCGCACAGACGTGTACCCCTATGACTTATGGTCCCGTCTCCAGTTGCAGGCACTCAGACCTCCAAACACACACAGACACATAGAGCCTCCTGCCCGTGAGTTAGAAATGGAATTTAAGAAGACAGGACAGACTGCAGTGGTCAGTGCAGGGCACAGCCGGACAAGCATCCTGACCAGCAATCTGTTTCAAGTGACCAGCCCCTTTCCTCCCTGTATTTATCAATGGTCGTTCTTCCTCAGACAAGCCTGATCCCGCTTTTCCTGGCCTTTTGTCTTCCCCTAAAAGTCTCGTAATAAGTTTTGTGCCATCCCAAAATGTACTTCCCCTGAATCCTGTAATGCATCCCCTAGCCCTGTAAACGGTAACCCCCTGTCAGACTGTAAGGTGAGCAGGGAGCCTCTCCTTTCTTTGCAGCTGCTGGGTGTCACAGGCTGATGGGGAGGTGCCAGGCTGGGAGGAGCTGGGTCAGAGCGTTGTTTTCTCCAATTATATTGTTGGGGTTCCTCCCCTGTTACTGTTCCTCTGTGCTTCTTTGTCTTTATGGAGATAAGCCTTTAATCACCTAACCTAACAGTTTGTGTAATGAAAAGGTGGGATCATTTACCTGCTAGTAGTAAGTCATTTGTGTTGAAGTGCATTAACACCAGCAGTGCTTTATTAGGTTAATTGTTGTAATGGGATATACTTAGATGGTGTGGAAGTTTACATAAACTATTTGGGAGGTTAGGCTTTTCTGGCAGGAAGATTTTTGCTTCAGTGCAGTTACTTAATTTAGACATTTGTAAGGTGGTTGAGACGCTAATGATGCTGCGATAGAGGATTGTACTTGTAAATGAATAGGTAGTTACATCAATGGAGTAAGATACTGCCTGTATATTATTAGATATATATATATCTCTCTCTTCCTCTTCTTACGTGTATGAGCTAGTGAATAAATTACGCAGTTTGGTTTATCAGAGGGCCATGTTTAAACGGTGTTTTCTTGGCAACTTCCCCAGAGTGATTGCTTATCTGCTAAACATCTGGATCTGCCACGCCAAAGAGATTTGAAGTAATAAAAGAGCAAATACATTTGTAGAAATATTTTGCTTTGTTGATTTTTCAGTAAGTAAAAATGCTAACTCCTCATTTTGATTTTTGCGTAAACCTATGGGTTTTTGTTACGACGTTAGTGTGACAGGTCAAAGCTGAACTCAAAG
The DNA here is from genome assembly GCA_008921705.1 of Burhinus oedicnemus. Taxonomy (NCBI): domain Eukaryota; kingdom Metazoa; phylum Chordata; class Aves; order Charadriiformes; family Burhinidae; genus Burhinus; species Burhinus oedicnemus. The sequence goes on along the minus strand of VFFE01006816.1, from coordinate 144,069 downwards.
TAGAGAGTGTGATAACTCTCACGTAAGTGCTGTGTAACATGACTGTCAATTGTAGCCTTTGTATAATACCCTACATTATTTGTAAGTCGTTCTTTACAGTATGGGATTGTATGATATGGGAAAGAAATGAGTATGATATATTGCTTAATTGTTTACATGGGCCCTATACAAAACATTCCTCTTGAAGTGTATTAGCTTTATATCTAATAGAGAATTAAGAAATCATGAGTTGGAAGAAGCACTTTCCCTAAACTGCAGGTCACCTTGTTTCGTACTATCCGAAGTCATCTATTATGCAGGGCTACTTGCCAGTAAAAAGCGATGAAGAGGTAAGTAGTCATTCCAGAGTAATTTTTTTAAGATTAGTTGGCATTTAGGGAAAAAAGTGCATATAATTCAAGTTTAACGGGGATTTTTTCTTTTTTAAAGGAATTACCTACAGTTCTGCTTATTCATCAGATGGATGGGCATGAAGGTGCATGGACAATATTACCATTAATGAGAGAGTAAGTGTAATGAATGCCAGTTATTTTCAGAAATATTTGCAACCAAGCATATAAGTATTAATTACTCAGACCTTTTTTTTTTTCAGAAGCAAACATTTTTGAATGAGACTTGCAACCTTATCTTTTCACTTTCTTACTCTTTTTTTTTAGTTTTCTGAAGCAATTTTCTGTTAAATTTCATTAAATCAGAGAAAGCTATTTTAAATAAAAGAACAACAATAATGTAATGTAACTGAGCAACTGCCTTCTTCAAATCATTGTGGGTTTTTAAATTATTAAGGAAGTAAACTAGTCAAAAGAAATACCATTTTAAAATGTTTATTTTCCTATTTGGTCCCCACAGTGTACCTCACAGTGTAAGGTGTGAGGTATTTCAGAACTTTTGATCTTTCAGATTACTTGGCTAAATGAAGTGGATAAATAATTTTTTAAAATAGGTAATAATACCTTTTTGGGGTTTCTATCTTTTAATTGCTTATAGTGTTTCTAAGAGGTGGTACGCCTCTGCAGTGAAAAAAGGTATGTTTTGACATCTTTTTAGAAGCTTGTATGGTCAGAGAAGACAGGTAATCTCAAATGTCTTGTCGTTTTAGCTTATGTAGATGGCTCCAAGGAAGACATGCTGCATTTACCCAGTAGTATGTTGCAAACTGTTAGGAAGCAATGATTCCTATTTCAAAAAATCCTAAAGCTCCATAGTACTGAAGGCTATCCTTTGCATGATAGATTTAGATTACATCTCAGGAAGAAATTTTTCACTATGAGGGTGGTGAGACACTGGAACAGGTTGTCCAGGGAAGTTGTGGAGGCCCCATCCCTGGAAGTGTTGAAGGCCAGGTTGGATGAGGCTTTGAGCAACCTGGTCTAGTGGGAGGTGTCCCTGCCCATGTCAGAGGGGTTGGAACTAGATGATCTTTAAGGTCCCTTCCAACCTAAACCATTCTATGATTCTAGTGTGTAATTTAAAGATCTGAAGACGCAGGTATCACATATTCTAGCATAAGTATTTCTCAGAGAGTGGGTTTGGGTTTTGGTTTTTGGGTTTTTTTTGGTTGTTTTTTTCTTTAGGCAAATACTGTTCCCTAAAACATAAATGAGCCTGTCACCCTTTTTTACTTATTTTTTTCTGACTTACATTTCTGCTGTTTATTTTCAATGCTTATTTTATCAGTAGACAATGCTGTAGAAGAAGAAATCTGTGATGTTTATAGGTGCTAATTTTCTTATCCCTCTCCTCAGATGATTTCTTCAATTAAATCAACATAAAAGCTATGCAAAGGAAACTGGACAAGTAAAGATTGGGGTTTTATTCCATTAGGTTGTCATGAATTAATAATGCTTTGTTTTGTTAAGTAGTGGAAGGAATAAGGTGGGAGGAGTAAAGGAATAAGGAATGAGAATTTTCTGAAGGACTCAGGAATCCTGCACTGAGATTAGTGTTAGCTTTGGAGGAGGCTAGGGGAGTCCCTTCTATCTGTGTAGTTTCACTGTACTGAAAAAGCTCATGAAGTTTTTAGGTTGTGGATGATGATTATCATCAGTGTCAAATGGCTGTGAGAAAACCTGTCATTAGGCACTTTCATGATGGTTGCAATGTTGTAAGGTGCCCAATAGTGGGGATCCTTGGAAGAAAGTTAAGGTACAGAGAGGAAGGTAGCTTAAACTGCTATCTTTTATAGATAGCAGTTCTGAATTCATAGGTGGTTATACCTGTAGTACCTACACATTTCTGAGTGGCCATTCTTTATGTATCTCTGTTCTCTTCCCTTCTTTCTGCAGTAACAGATGCTATGTAAATAGATAGCAGCAGAGGCAATGTCTTTATCCATTCACTGTAGTCCTTTGATATGTAATTCTAAGTTGGTAGTAAAAGTTTCTGTTTCTGTGTAAATGAGTAATTGATTGCAAAGTACTTATATTTGGGGAATGTGGGTTGAATCTATTGTTCTGTTCATAAGCCAGTTTATTAGTAAAATGTTGATTTCTTTTGTTAGCTTCTCTATTACCTATGGTAGGAATTCCTCATGGATTTTCTTCTGTGAAGAAGATACAAGAATACAAGTTGTAAAGCTGCTAGAAACACTTGGAAGATTTGATGGGTCTAAGGTGAAATAAAAATTTAGATATTTAACTTGCTTTTGAATATGCTTGAGTGGGTTTTTAGATGAAACGTGGAATCATTTTAAGTAAAAAAAATTATAAATACATGATTTTAGAATTCCTAGTTATGGAACAGTTTCTGTGGTCCAGAATTTAATTTTATAACACTGTGTCCTGGTTGGCTCACAGCTCCAAACATTGGAGAAGATGTATACAAAGAGCTTAAAATAGGCGGATAGATTTCTATTGCTGAGGCTGAGAGAGAAAGGTAGTTAACATGAAGCAGTGTATGAGCACCTGTCTGGCTGGTGAAGAACTGTTAAAATTGAGCAGAGAAAGATTTCTTCTGTGGGTAGCCTGAAAATGATGTAGCATCAGTAAAAAGATGAATATAGTCTGCTGTGTGGTCCCCTCTCCCCATTTTGCTGTCTGTCATCAGTTCTGATTATCATCAGACAGAATGACTGATGATAGTTTGACTCACTGTCTCTGATCTAATATAGTAGGATATTTTATTTGCATTCTGTTTCTGAACTGTCTTTGTAATAGGACAGTTTTCTTTACCTGCTGGAAAAGAAACAACACCAAAAGACTTGCAGAACAAAAGAAAAATGCGGTCTCCAAGGAACAAAGTAAATTTGGCTATGCAACTGACATGAAGCTGTTAATAGTTAGAATTCTCAATGTTCAGAAAAAAATTCAGCTTGATGTCCATCCTTTGCTTGGAATAAAAGAAGCTAAAAATCTCCCGTGCGAAATATGTTTTGCCTCTTTATTGTTACCTTGACTGAGCATTGAACTCTGCTTCACATCCCTCTTTAGCATATTTACTTCTTTTGCAGGCACATGGCCTTGTCGTGTTTTCTCACAATTCTTTCCTACGATGGTAGTAATAATAATAATTCAGAGATCTTACATTTTTAAACATTCTGCCTTCAAAATGGTGGACTGAATATATTCAGACGTTTGGAATATCCATTTATTTCTCTTTCTGAAACACTTACTCCTAATTGATGTTCTCAGAATGGAAACGTAAAAATTTTGTTCTAGATGCTGCCCTTATGCCAGTTTCAATCTCTCCTTTGCATTACACGTAAATTCTATTACAATAACAAATTATGTTCCAACCTGCATTAAAAGAAAAATAAAATATTTTGCTTTTGTACATAGTAATCATCATCTTAGTGTAACAGTCCATAATTGATTCCTTATATAGAGTAGTAGTCCATCAGTCACAAAATTTAAGATGAGTTAGACCAGAATGAGCTCATTCATTGTTAATTTTAAAATGCCAGCAGTCTGTATAATAAAAAGTTGGTATACATTAATCACAATAAAAGGTCTACAAGGGTCATGTGAATAGTTGATGAATCTGCAGCTTTTCAATCTGGATATATAGAGATTAGTAACAGAACTGTTGAGACTGATATGAATGTAATATTGAGTGACAGCCCCAAAGATATCCAGAATGAGTAAACCAAGCTGATGGACAGCAATGACTTAGTTGCTGTAGATACCTAAAGGGTATAAAAGATCTGTCTAAAGAACAGTTTGTCTTTGAGAATCATAAGAACTCATAAGATGTAGTAAGACACAGTGAGGATGTGACAGCTGAAATCTCCTGTCCTCTGTGTCAGACACAATTTTTGAACAGATGAATTCGATGCACTTGTCTTAGTATTTGTGAGTAAGTAGATATAAGAGTGTAGAATCAACTTGATTAGCAAGTCGGGTAAAGTCACCTCTGGTCTCCCTGAGGTCTGATACTGAGTTTTGTTGCATCACATTCCTTCAGCTATTAAAGTGTTCTAAAGACTTTGAAGTGCTCTTACTAAAGGTAGGTGATTTTTGCCATTTTTGAAGCACAATGTATTAACTGATCCTGTGGATGGTAGTTATTCATAATGCAATAAATCACATTCTTTTTTTAATCCACATTTTTTCCTATATGCAATTTGATTACCATCATTCCTTAAGTTACTTTTTAAGTTCCTTTGCGTATAACTAATTTAATCTTGTAAATTAGTTACAAGACTTTTACAATACTGCACAGATTGACTTGTCCTACGTATCAGTGTAGTAACTAAACAATGTTATGACTAAATAACCTTGGAGAGTATTTGCTGTAACCTGGAATGCCTTCACTGTGGTTTGTGGCTTAATATTGCAAGAAATACTATTATGTGAAAGCTTGAGGGGAGGGTATATGTATGGGTTTAATTTTCTGTGTTTTATAGAAAAAAGAAAGTAAGGTTGGTTGTGGGGTTTTTTTTTAATCCATCAATTGTTTTGTTGTAAAAATTAGCATGCAGATAAGTAAAGATTTTTTTTTTTCATTCTGTAGCATAAAAAAGTGGACAAAAAATTGTCTGCAGATGGTACTGTCATATTAAAACATTACTATTTATTAACTGTTTCTGAAACAGAATAGTGTGCTTGTGTTATGAACATTTTGAAGCCTTGGAGGCCCTAAAAGAGTTAAAAAAATGGTGCGCACAAATGCTTCTAAAGAATTGGTTTGATTGTTTCAAGGCAAATATCTTTGTGCATAAAAATTCGTATGTTTGCCCATTTTCTTTTACCTCCCAATATTTTGTTTGTTTTTTAATCCTTCCAGTGAACACTATTGAATCCTTCTAAGGATTCAATATTGAGTCTTCTTCCAAGGAGAAAACAGGGTCTGTTGTGATTGAAGGTATAAATCAAAGGCTGAGTAAGCAGGTACCAGGTAGCAACTCCTATGAAGGTGGTTAAAAAAATGGTGGAAAAAAACCTCCACCCTTACCTTGTCCATGTATTGGGTAGTGTCAGTTTAACTTTGGCTGTTTCCTCAACAGATTCCTGAACACCTCTCAGCCTCAGGAGGCACATGGGGATTATGGGAGCAAACAAGTTTTCAGCATTTGTGTTACCTGAAGAAGTCACTAGTCAAGTAGAAGATACATTCTTGAGAGTAGCTGATCAAAGTAGAGGGGAGAAATGTGCAGAATTCATGAGAAATGCACTCACACACGTATACATGAACATGCATATCATGTTACGTTTGCATCAGTTCCTCAGATGGCGAGGGTTCCTGGCAGGGGTGGCATCCCATATCTTTGACTCATGGTTGCTTGTATGGGTCCTGGCCATCCCTGCAGAAGTAGGGTTCTTGAAGCAGGCAGCACCCCATAGCTTTGACTCAGTGTGTGTGGCAATACAAGCATCCCTGGTAGGTCCAGGGGGCTGCCCTTTTATTGCCTTCTGGGCAGCCAGGTTGAGTCCTGGCTGAAAGCTGGAGGGTTGCCAGGCTGAATGTCCTCTGGGGCAGCCACACTTGCATACTCCTGCCAGGCTCAGCCAGTCAGTTTTGGCTGGAGGTGTCTCCTGGTGCATGCAGACCTCTCTTGAGCTGTTTGCTGACTGCCATATCCTGGCCAAATCTCGCTCGTGCCTCCTCATCAACTCTGGAAAGCTATAAAATTTAGCTCAGTCTATATAGCAACATCTACTTTGGGTTAGAAATCTGGCTACTGAGAAGCAAGATCCCCTTGGGATTAGACTGGTTTTTTTTGGCCGGATGTTTCTACAGTACTTTTGCTTGAATATTTTCCCTTTTTTCCTGAATTTTGTGTAAATTATTTATTTACCTTGTGTGAAGTGTGTGAACTGTGCTAATGCCTTGAAGGAATTTTTTATTGTTGCTGATAGCTGCCCCTTTAAAGCAGGGGAAAAAGCAAATATGTCAGGGAGTATGGAGAAAAAGAATCTTTTGTGAAAAAACAGTTGCCCTAACTTTGAATCTATTTTAGTGATGAACTTGTAAATTGTCAGGAGAAAGAAAACCCCGAGTTACTGTCATAATGCAAAGAACTCCACACTTTAAAGATTTAATATAACCATTAAGGTGATTCAGAATTCTGATTCATCATTTGTATTTGTAGGCCTGAAAAGTAGTTCATATATATTCTTTTTAAAAATTATATATATACACATACATTCTTTTTTCTCTTCATTACAGTCCTTATTCTGCTAAAATTTGGGGGTATACTTGTTTTATATTCATTCTAAACAGAAGGATTAGGACAACTGACAGTAATGTTAAAGAAGTAGTATTTAAGTCAGTTAATTATTTTCAGATACAGCAGAGTCAGTAGTAAATTTTTAAACACTGTTATTAAAAATTCTGATAATAGTCACAGAATCACAGGGGTTGGAAGGGACCTCTGGAGATCATCTAGTCCAACCCCCCTGCCACAGCAGAGTCACCTACAGCAGGTGGCACAGGACGGCGTCCAGACGGGTTTTGAATGTTTCCAGAGTCAGAGACTCCACCACCTCTCTGGGCAGCCTGTTCCAGTGCTCTGCCACCCTCAAAGGAAAGAAGTTCCTCCTCATGTTGAGATGGAACTTCCTATGTTGAAGTTTGTGCCCATTACCTCTTGTCCTATCACTGGGCACCACTGCAAAAAGACTGATGCCATCCTCCCAGCACCCTCCCTTTAAGTATTTATAGGCATTGATGAGAACCCCCCTTTGAGCCTTCTCTTCTCCAGACTAAAAAGACCCAAGTCCCTCAGCCTTTCCTCATAAGATGTTCCAGCCCCCTAATCATCTTTGTGGGCCTTTGCTTTACTCTGTCCAGCAGTTCCCTGTCCTTGAACCAGGGAGCCCAGAGCTGGACACAGGACTCCAGATGTGGCCTCACCAGGGCAGAGTAGAGAGAGAGGATAACCTCCCGCGACCTGCTTGCCACACACCTCTCGATACACCCCAGGATGCCATTGGCCTTCTTGGCCACAAGGGCACATTGCTGCCTCATGGTCATCCTGTTGTCCACCAGGGCTCCCAGGTCCCTTTCCACAGAGCTGCTTGCCAGCAGGTCAGTCCCTAACCTGTACTGGTGCGTGGGGTTATTCCTCCCCAGGTGCAGGACCTTACACTTGCCCTTGCTGAACTTCATGAGGTTTCTCTCTGCCCAACTCTCCAGCCTGTCCAGGTCACGCTGAATGGCAGCACAGCCTTCTGGTGTGTCAGCCACCCCTCCCAGTTTTGTGTCATCAGCAAGCTTGCTGATGGTGCATTCTATCCCTTCATCCAGGTCATTGACGAATATGGTGAACAGGACTGGACCCAGTACTGACCCCTGGGGAACACCACTTGTCACAGACCTCCAACTAGACTCTGTGCCACTAATCACAACCCTCTGAGCTCTCTCTGCCAGCCAGTTTTCAATCCACCCCACTGTCCATTCATCCAACCCACACTTCCTAAGCTTGCCTAGGAGGATGCTGTGGGGAGACAGTGTCAAAAGCCTTGCTGAAGTCAAGGTAGACAACATCCACTGCCTTCCCCTCATCTATCTATAATACTATTATATATACTACTAATATCTATAATACTACTAATTAATATTTACTTTACAAATGCATACTTGGGAACCTGTTCATTTAACTGTTTTGAAGATCAAAGTCTTTAAAATGTATTTGCTTTTTAAGTTCCCTGCTGTAAAAGAGGCTAGACAGATGGAAATTCAAAATGGGCGTATATAAAATTCCTGAATGCAATGCTTTTGAGTGTCTTTTCTAGTCAGTAGACTGTTTGGGTGGTCAGACACTGGAACAGGTTGCTGAGAGAGGTTGTGGAGTGTATGCGAAACATGACTGGACAGAGTCCTGGGCATCCTGCTCTGGCTGACCTGCTTGAGTAGGGGAATTGGACTAGCTTGTCTCAAGAGGCCCCTTCCAACCTCAGTCTTTCTATGATTCTGGGATTCAGTGCTCTTTGAACAGGTGGAATCCAGGGCATATGCTGCAGTTTGAAAATACAGTGTATATTTGAATTTGGAGAACGGCCTATGGTTTCATTTCTTAGCAAGTACAATTTTTGTCTGGATTATTGTGAACAATGCACTTCCCTTGTTTTTGTTTTCAGGTTTGCTTTATTCAGCATGAATGCAGTCGTCATCTTCACTAAAAGGATGCTCTAGATGAACAACATTGTTTCCTATATTCCTTTACAGGAGTGGTTTTTAGGTAAAGCATTGTATGATGAAGAATCTACAATAATTCACCATTATGCCTTTGCTGAAAATCCTACAGTCTTTAAATTTCCAGATTTTGCTGCTGGTTGGGCACTTAGCATTCCACTTGTTAACAAGTAAGAATTGAATTTTTAATCACTTCTTGTTTATTTGTAGTAATTAGGAATGTTTAATTTGTACAATTTTTCTAGATGCTAATCAATATTACTTTAACATGTTATGTTTTCATATGGATTACTATAAAAGATGAAGGTGTTCCTGCAGTACATATGCATGTCAATATGCAAAGTCAAATTTTAATTTTGAGCTGTATTTGAATTGAAGCTGCTGATTGCAGCTTAGCTATGGCAGGCAGCTTGGGATGTACTCAGCCAGTGCAGGCTGGCCTCTCATGGATTTCACTTCAGAGCCTACACTGAGCTTCCACTGCTGGCACCTGTATTATCAGCATCCATGCCGATACGTGTAAGTCTACTTTAGTTTGAAGATCTACGGTGCATAGCAAGACATTCAACCAGGCACAATAATGTACAGCTAGCTCTGGGTACGCCTACATAGACTTGTGCTCCCACTATAAACTTACCCAGAAAATACTCTTTTGATAAAATTCCATTTCTTCCTTATTCTACACATTCCAAGCATAATTATTATAAATAAACACTTAAGAGTTCATTAGTAGATGAGGGTACAGAAATAGATTTCTGTATCATTGCTGTGCATGTGATTTATTTTGCTTCACTCTGCCAATCTAAAAGTTAATGTCATGTCAGCTAGTTAATAGTTGTCCAGTACTAGTTGTTCAACTAGTTCAATACCATCTCTTGTCATATTAAAAATATGTTCTCCCCCAGATAGCAGTTTTATTCCTGGCTCTTAGAGTGACTGCATTGCCCTCTAGAAGTGTTTCTCATGCTATAGAGACAACTGAGATGTTTATTTCAAATTAGATGCTTAGTTTTTAAATGAGATTTGGAAAGTTCATGAATTTCAGAAGTTGAATGCATCTTGCTGTAGAAGGATTGATGTTCTCATAAATTGGAGGTGCCTAAATACTGTGCTTTGGAATACACAAAAAGAGAATATTGTCTGTGGTTTTAGATGCTGATCGATATTGAGCTTCAAATGCACTGCTGTTTTTAATCTGTTGAAAACAGTATGCTAGACTCTCCAGCTACTCCAGATGAGAGCTTTCTTCTTGGGCAGGAAGAATGTATCAAAATTTGTGTGCTGAAAACTAATATTAACATCATAACACTGTGCTCAGATGAAAAAAAAACTGATGTGAAAAAGAAATATGAGCTGCTTCTTGGGTCAATGAATACAGAAGTGTGATGATTTCCACCCCCCCACTCCCCCCCCCACTTACAAGGTAGTCAATAATACCTGCCACACTTTGCTGCAGACACAAGTGATTGATTTTTTAAAAAATATATTTTTTGAGTAAATTTCTTCATCTTTAATTGTATAGGCTTGCAAAGAAGTTGAAAAGTGAACCACTCAAGTCAGACTTTACAATAGATTTAAAGCATGAGGTAAGCAGTGATGTGATGAAAAAAAAATTGTCTCAAATCTATATATGTGAATGATGATAAATAATAATGGAAATAACAGATTTTTCTTAGACGTTGCTGAAAAGTTAGACTGCCGTGGCGTGTTTAATTTCTTTCCCTTCCTTTAGAATATTGTAATACTTTAAAAATATATTTCAACCATAGAAGAAGTAATGAATAAAATTGCATTCATATAGGAATACCTTACTGTATGCAACCATGTATGTATCTTCTAAGGCTTGCTCTATAAAGGAGAGACACTTCCAGTTCATGAAGCATAAGCTGACATGAATAGTATCTCAGATACTGGCCAGCCTCACTCACTTTCTAAAACAGACTCTAAGAGCTAAATATGATGGAGTTTGGATTAAACAGTCTGAGGAACCTAACCATTGTGTGAACAATCAACTCTGCAACTTGCAGCATGGAAGTCGAGAAAATTTTTTTTGCCTCTGGTTTGCAACAGTTTTAAAAGGTAGTCACTAGGTCTGTCAGAGAATAAGTGAGTTGACTGAAAGGAACATGAGACGAAAGGAGTGGGGGGATCTGAAAGAATATCAGTGCTACTTTTTTTGAAGCTTTTTTATTTTTTGTGCCTTCAAAATGCTTGTGCAGCCCAGGGTTTTGTAGTGTTACCAAAGTGCACTCCTGAACCAGGGTGGAAGGGGAGCATGAATCTGGAATACACTTGCTGATTTTGGCCTGAAGTTGAGTGATGTTGAATTCATTTTAATTTTTTAAAACTGCTGAAAGTCAGCTATAAATTGTAGTTCTAGCCGAGGGGGGGGAAAAAAAAAAAAAACCAAAAAAAACCACAAAACCCAAACCCCCCAAAAAATCCCAAACCAAACCCAAAACCCACACCTTACTTAAAACTACTGCTGCTGTTCCAGATCTTTGTTCTGTAATGGTTATAAGCCTCCTCATTTCCAACATAAATCTACAGTGTATTTATAGAGTATAAATTGGTAGCATATTTAAATGATTTGGTTTTGTGCCAACACTATTCTTTGACATAGTTTGCCCTCCTTGACTGATGTATTTCTCAAAAGCAACTGGACCCCTCTCAGCTTTCATTTTGCTATGTGAAACAAGCCAACAAGCTGTTTCTTTCCTCTTACTAATTTTTCTAGATGCAAGACCTTGGACTTCACGCTGTTACTCTTATTTTTTGTAAGTTACCTCAAAGTAATTCGTATATTCCCAATATTCCAGTCTACCTCAGCACTGACAAAGCCTCCACACAGTGTCATTAAAAAAAAAAAAAAAAAATCATTAGCAGGCATTTCTTCTATGTGCCACAGATTGCTTAATGAAAAACAATTGATCACTCGACTGGCAAAATGACTTCCATGCACTTCTTATACTGTTAGCAGTTCTTTGCATATGTTTCATTTCAAATTTATTGCCATTGATAACCTACTTCAGCCCTGTAGTTATTCTTTCTGCACAGTCTCATGTCTCCCTATAGACAGTTCCATTCCCCCTCATTTATTTTATAAATCGCCATCATCTTCTTAAATCATTTTTATTTCTACGTCCTTCTTGTGTGAATCAAGATTTACAAAAAATCAAAGCATATAATCTGTGCTCTTTAATGATTGTGTGTAATGTTTAAATTTATGAAGGATGATAAATGTTTTGAGAAATGTTTGAGTTTGACAGGGTCCTAATAACACGTGCCTCTAGTCTTTGGTATTTTATTGTGCTCTGTATCTGTTTTTTTTCACCCTACTACTTTCCAAGTCCCTATTTCTTATATCCATAATATTTATATCACTTTCCATCTGGAAGGCCTATCTTGCAAATACGGTAAAGGGTTTTTGTCATGTTGCTGCTCATTTGTAGATTGTTTTTTAGACTTTTTGTAACTGCACAATATATAGCATATTGCCTGATGCTTATTCAAAACTGGAAGTGAGTAATGGATTTTTTGTATATCTAACATTAGATTTGAACTAGGGCTAAGACTAAGAATATTTTTTGTCTTTTTATTGTAAATCCATTTCCAATGTTTTCAGAACAGTCTGTTGTCCTGGGTTCTTAACCCAAAAAGGCACTCTAACCTCACTTCTGAAATATGATAGCTTCACACCATTCTAAGGCTTTCTATTGAAGATTTCATTATTCAGTGGGAAATCGTAGCACATTATGAACTTTCATAAATAATTCATGTTAAGTTACAATTGTTAAATATTCTTTGTGCTGTAGGAGCATTTCTTCTTTGTCAGTTCATGTGATAGACATTAATTCTGAATAGCTGAATTCTGAACTAATATGATCTCAAAATGTACTGGAAGCTCATTAGAAATCCCATCCCTTGCTGTTATGTAGTCTTCCAGCTACAAGACAGGGTCAAGAACCACTTACATCCCATAATATGAATGTGGTGACAAGGCAAGGAGATAACCTTGGAGATGTATGTGTGTTAATCGGCTGCTCCTTACCACGAGCATGTATGTGTTAAATGTCATTTCCATACTAATCCTCTACACCAAGCACTATCAACAGTATTTTTCTTAACTGCCACTCATGCTTATGCATTTTCTTCCCTATAGAGTGGCCTTTCCCTTTAGTACGTTGTTGAACTCATCTGCAATGCTAAGATCATCTGTGTTTTCAGAAGCATTGCTAAACCAGCAAATAAACAGACCACCTAATAATGGTGAGGCTAAGCGAAATTAGAACTTGCAAACTACAAAACTCATATTGAAAGAACCTGTGGCTGAGTGACAGTGGTTTAGCGAGTCACTATCAGCTGAGCAGTAGTAGTGACCATGTTTGTACTCACAGCTCCCAGTTGTCTGCATCTGCTCAATTACAAGGAAAAATACAGTAATTTAAACTGTGCAATCAAACTAAATGTTTTTACTTTGCAGTTGAGGTGGTCTAAAAGCACATGTGTGATTATGACAGCCCAGTTACAATCAGCAACTTGCTAAAAAGTCATCAGTTAATTGTGCTCTAGTGTGTGACTGTACCCTATCAAAAATCTTTCAAATTTGGAAGCTTAAGTTTCAAAAATACTATTGTATTCTCAAGCCTGTCTCCAGCCCTAACAGGGCCTGTAACAAACTGGCATTTCTATTTTATTCCCTCTAAGTTCCAGAAATGGCTGTGTGCAGGTAGTTGGGATTTTCTGAGGCTGTTGAGACCTAAATGAGATGGGCCGGAAAACAGTCATCTGTAACTCAGAAGTGTGTAACTGGTTTGGTGACTTGGGCTCGTCCAGACCATACTTAATGCTCTTGGTTTGTGTGGAGTTCTTCCTGAACACTGGGGAGAAGGAAATATGCTGTCTTAGTAATAGCTTAATGGTCACATTATTTGCTAAAAGAGGAGCTGAATTCTGGCCCTGGGGGGATTTAAAGCTAACAGTTCCTAAGTAGGCATGAAGCAATGAAAAGGAGACTCGTTTTCATTGCCTTTGGTGTGTGCTGTCTGGTCCTGTATTCCAGTGAGGCACTTAACTTGTTTTCCATGCAAGAGTCAGTGGGAATATGTGTAAATAACATTGGAACCAGAACCCAGGACTGGTTTTCCTCCCTTGGAGGAGTGCCATTTGCCCTGTGCAGTAGAGTCAGGCTTCCCTTCGCTACTCTGTCTTGTTGGTTCCATGAATCTTGCTTTTGCACAGTAACTCATTTTCATGAGATAGAATGGAGAGTGTCTGTCCCAGAACATCTATAGTTTGTTAGTGTAGGCACCCTTTTGAAAACTAGAAGCTGTGACTTCTGAGTTAGGCAGAAGCAAACCTAGAACCCAGATCTTCTACATCTTGAGTGTATGGTTAAACAGCTCTTGTCCAAAGATGCTTTCACATCTTTGGCCTATCAAGAGGGACTAAGCATTCAGAATCGGGAGCATATGGCAGCGCAGCTGGGAAGCTCTGGATCCACATACTTACTGAGATATTATTTTCTGCCTTTTAGATTTTTAAGAACTTCATTTTGTTCTTACAAGTTTCAGAACAGTTTTATATGAAATGAAGTTAATCTTTCAAATGGTCTGAGGTAGGCACCCAGCGTAGAACTTTCCTGACTGAATACTTAGTCTGGCAAAGTTACAAGCGGTGTAAAATTATTGCAGCAGAAATGTTGGGCAAGTCTAAGGGTTCTTGATGTGTTGTAAAATACAGATTGAAATATTATTATTTTTATTATGAATTGAACGTAAATACGAAGGGGTGGGTTTTTAATCTTCAGACATCACTGGTTTGCTCCTTCCTTTTTCTCTGTAAATTTTGGCTGGCTTGTTTTTTGTTGTTTCATTTAAAATGGACAAGAGTCTACTATAGGATAGCATATCTATTATATTATCTTTCATTGTATTTTACAGCTTGTCAGAGTTTCATTATTGATTTTGAGCATTTTAAATTGTCACCAGAGAATGGGTCTATTTTGAAAAGCTGAAATTGCCACATAGGATGAAACAAGCCTAGCTATTTCAAATTATCAAAATAATTTAAAAAGAGCAACAAATAAGGGTTTTTGTTTCCTTTAAAAGAAGGTGTAAATATTCACTCTACTACTTCTTATAAAAGTTAAAGATGAGTTGTTTTGACATGCTTAAATATATGAAACTAATTGTGATTCTGTGAAATAAATTTTAAAACTTGCCTGTCTGTTGAATTTCTTTCATAGCAAAAAATTACATGTTGGCTCTAGAAATATGAGCAAGAAGTAAGGTATGCAACTAGTTAATCAACTAAGGAGCAAATTTTCTACAGCATCCCATATTTTTCAGTTTTCCTATAAAATTTTTCCTATAATATGATTTCTTTGTACGACCAGAGAATTTTTATCGAGTTTCATTACTGATGTAAATGTTTTCTGTTTTGATAGATTGCCCTGTATATTTGGCAGAAAGGAGAAGGACCACATCTGACTCCAGTGCCTGAGCTCTGCACAGATGATGTGAACTCGTATAAGGTTGATCATTGTGCAACAACATTCAGTAATTTTCTGCCACTTTGTGTAAGTACCGTATTTTAAAAAGCATTTGCTTAGTAAAGGTAAAACTATTACCAAAATGCATAATACTTGACTTTAAAAATCTCAAACCTTAAGAAAATATTTTTCAATAAGTTAAAAGAAAAGAAAAAGGTTGTTCTGGCATTTATCTATTTTTGGATATCCTTTCAACCTTCCATGGCACAGGATATTTCCTGGCAAACAAATATTGCATATGCTTTAATGGGTCCTTCTACTGCTATGTTTGAGCAGCCCATGATCTATAAAGTATTTCTCCTTACATTTCTGTGAGATACTGAAGTACAGATAATCTTTTTTCACAGATGGGAATCTAAAACTTATTGAGGCTAAAGATAAAATGTAATGTAGTATTTGATGTATTTAGGTGCAACCCATCTCTTCCACCTCTAGGAGAATACATTAATGATATTATGGGTTAACTGTTGCTAGAGGCCAAAAAGTGTTCCATACTTTCAGGAGAGCAAAATTCTAGGGGCCAAAAAGGAAAAGAAGTAAAAAAGGTTAAATGCTTTTATTACAGCTGAGAAAATTCAAAGATTTCCAGTGTATAGAATTTAAGCTTCTTTTTCCAAGTATATGTAGTTCAACATGTTCTCATAGTGATTAATTTCAAAGAAATTAAGAAAACATTCTTTTTCAGATTAATCATTCTTAGTTCAACAAGTTCTACTACTCCTTCTCTTTTCCTAATGATATGTGTTTTAGTTCATGTTAGAATACTACATCAACAGAAAAAGTATTTCAGTAATATTATTTCAGGAATTTTAAACCACTAGTGACCTTTTTTTCAAGAGACAAAAATGTACTTTCTACTGTATTACTGGTACGCTATTCTACTTGATATGCTATACAATAAAAAGGTATTTGCTGTTTTATTATATGCATGGACATACATATCCTATAAAATGTTACAGGCAGAGCCTGCAATTACAAATTTCTTTTTTCTTCCATTCCTGTAGGGAGAACCAGTGAAAAAGGAAGATATCTTTGTTGCTGTAAAAACATGTCAGAAATTTCATGGAGACAGAAGTAAGTTGTTGGTTTGTCAGTGGAGTAGTTCTATGCAATATAATTTATGAAATTAATATTTAAAAAACAAGCTGATATATGCTGTCTCTGTAGCTCTTCAGGACTAAATGTTTTCAAAATCCACTGGGAAATATGAAGGCTTCAGAATTGTAAACAGTTTATTCTTTAGGTAGAATTTGGTATTCAGAGTTCTTCAGGAGTGCTGCAAAATGTTTAAGACTAAAAGTTGTGGTCATTTGATGTTTCATTGTTAGTGATTGGTCGGCAAAAATTTTGAAATTGAATACCTAAATTAAAAATATGCATAAAATTAGTTTATATTATTGCAAATTGGAGCTGTTACAATATTAATTAATGTAGCACCTATTAATATCCTTCAGTGTGTTTTCCCCCAGATAATTGGTTCAGTTCTGTTCCTTGTACTAGCAGTGACAATTGTGCAGCTGTATCGTGGCTGATTTAGAAATCCGAACAAGCTGAAAGCTCTCTCCCCTTCTCCTCCCTTTTGTCCTGCCCTCCCCTCCAGTAAAAGATTGAACAGCTTACGCTGTTATATTGCTTCTATCTATTGTAACCCTATGCAATTGGATGTGCATAGGTGTTTTATAATGCTTGGAATGGGGGAAATTTTGTCTCCTCTAGAAACCTGGTCATCTGTAGTACTTTGTCCAAGACATGGGCCATATCAGGAGTCTCCCAAGTGTGCAACACTATAGCATGTTTCATCTGGAAATTGTAGTGTTATACAAGTAATCATAGTCACTGTGAAAATATGACCATGATATCCATGTTAAAAACAACAACCAAAAAAACCTAGCACAGCCCAGCAAGATATGTCCAGTGTATTAACTTCCTTCTCAGAGGCACAGAAAATAAAGATACAGAGAGACACTCGGCTTCAGCTAATACACAGTAAGGCTCAGCTAAGTTGAGGTAGATCCAGTGTCTACAAAACTTGGAAGGAAAAAAATCCAAATCCACTGATTTAACAGAAGACACTCTACCTACCAATCCATTCTGTTTTACTTCTAGACATTTTGTTAATAAGGAAGTTCCGGAACAGATTTATTTCCAGGAATTTACTTGAATTGTGTGTGCTCTTAAATATTCCAGGTGTGTAATATTGTCACCATTAGGCTTAGTTTGCTCATAAGCTTAATTTAAAGTGATTATTATTGGCAAAAATAAAAAAGAAAATGAAGTAATGGCTAGTAGTTGTACCAAATTTTGGGGGGTTGTTGCCACATCTATTGTCAGAGGACAGGATGAAGATAAAAGCTCTTTTCTTAACTAAGTCTCCTTTTGCTAATGCATCCAAAACTGTAGGTTCTGTTACTTCTAAATTTAGACTCTTTGCCAGTTGCTGTGTTTTTTTCTTCAAGATAAGATTTATGGATTTTTTTTTTCTTAATGTTACTGTACTTAATGAAGGTACATTTCTAGTATTTTAATAACCTAATCATTAGGCTATCTTTAAAGTAGCTTTTGACAAAACAAAATTGACTGTCCTGTAATTGGAGTTCACTGAAGAGTTCTCCTTTCTGGATCCATGCTTATTTTCTTACATCAAAATTAAAACCAAAAAAACCCCAAACCTAGAAAGTCAGAAAAGAACTTAAGGCTTCAAAAAGATAGTGTAAATATCCTTCAAGAAACACCTGTTGAAGACTGAGGAAAATTCTTGAACTTTCCTCACAGCTTCCAGTGTTGTGCAATGGAGGATAATCTTACTCAAGATTTTGAAAGATTAATGGATGCCAGCTTCAGAGAGCTCCTTTTACCTGGTAAGTCATTTTTTTATTGTATGCCAGAAACTACATTAGTGCAACATTTAAGATTGGAATTCGATGTGCAAAAGCAGCTAAATTTTACTTCGGAATTTACTTCAGATACAACTTTCCCTCTTATATATACCATATACGGTTATATAAGAAAAGTTCAAGACTGCAAACGTGCATCAAGGTTCTAGAAGTAGCACAAATAAAACATAATTAAGAACTTAGAGCTGACCTTCTGTAAATATCTCTTTAGTGCAGTATTAAAACTTTGGTGTGACCACAAGTATTAGTACATACTGATAAATATTTGCATGAACAGCTAGTCAGAAATTTCAAATAGTTGTTGTTTCCTTGGAACATAGGAGTCTTCAGAAATTATGAAGTATTGTGGGATTCAATTTACAATAGGCATTAGTCTAGATGGTGACACTTCTTTCAAAACAAGCAAGGAAAAGAGAAAGACACTTCAGTTAGTAACCCCCTTGTTAGACTACTTAAGTGAGGTGAGACTCAGGTCCTTGCTTCAGTGAACTTTTCATTTATACCAAAAAGTGAGACCCCACTGAAGAAGCTGAGAGGCTCGGTCTGTAATAGCAAATAGTTCTGTATGTTAAAGCACTCTACTGAGGTTGAGGTCCTTGGCTGGAGAAAGGTGAAACAGCATTTACAGGTGTGTCTCTTCTGCCAGGGGAAGATTGGAAGTATTTTATTTATCTGTGACATTTCTATATTGGAGCCTTTCTGAAAGCTTTCTGATTTTGTTCTTCTGAGAAACACTTTTGAAACAGAATGTTTCCACAAAACAGGAGAATAATTTCCTGTCTACTTGGGGGTGTTTTATTCTATTTGGGAAAAAAAAAAGTTTGCATGGCATTCTCTGTCAATTCATGCATGATTATGCAGTTGTTTTATGATGTAGTGCGACTTTTTAGTACATAGGAGGTGGAGTTAATGTACTGTGAGATTTCCTGGCTTTGTATTTCAAAACTCCACTGTCATATTGTATGAACATATCTTTTGTACGTAATTGCTTTTGGATTTTTAATGCAAAAGTTTGAGAGCAGTTTTAAGTGTCTAAAACTTTTAAAAGCAGTATCATCCATTGCACAATGCTACAGAAGTGGAATTATATTTTTTCCAAATATTAAAGCCTTTTCATTAGTGCACTGAGTTCTTAGTACTCTATCCTAACAGTCACCTTTCAGTTCATTTTAGTCTTATCAAATTGACTATTGGTCAGTCAAGAATAATGTATCTTACAAGTCTCCATCTGATGACAGTAGAGGAAGTGAGCAAGTAGGTGGGCAGCAAACATCAAATTAGGTGATAGATGATTCCAGCAAGGGGCTAAAATGAGTTGTTCACAAGCATCAGAGCTATATAGCAACAATGGGAAGTTATGTAAATACTTCCTCCATTTAAAGAGGTAGCTACTGCTACTGAGACCTACTGGATGGTGTCAAAAGAACATAAAGCAGACAAACAATGACAGCAGAATGCCCAGTGTTTCAGAGTAGTTGTTCATCTAAGTCCTGACCATTTAATTTTTAACATGGAAAAAAATAATTCTTTGGAACATAGGAGTTTTTAGAAATTACTAAGTATTGTGCAATTCAGTTTACAATAGGTGTTAATTTGGATGGCGACACTTCTGTCAAAACAAGCAAGGAAAAGAGAAAGACACTTGAGCTAGTAGCCCCTTTGTTAGACCACTTAAGTGAAGTGAGACTCAGGTCCTTGCTTCAGTGAACTTCTTTCATTTATACAAAAAAGTGAGACTCCACTGAAGAAATTGAGAGGCTCAGTCTGTAATATATGATATTTATAAATGTCCTGTGAGTGTGCCTCCAGAGACAGGTGTTTTTGAGCGTTAACATCATCTTTCTGTCAGATATGATGTATATAACACAAGTGTAGTATTTCAAAAGGTGCATTTGGTCTGTTTCTGATTGAGAATATTTTACATGCTGCACAGGTGGATGTGCTGTTTTTAAAATGTGACAGTTTCAATACTGGAAGAATTATTGATCTCTGATAGTGTTCGTTGCGGATGTGTGCTATAAAGCCTACCATAGCAAGGGTAAAAGTAACGAATTCCATACTTTGGTTAGCACAAATGTAAACATCACAGTTTTCAATGTAATATGAATGAAACTGTAGTCATATTTTAAAAGAAAATTTATTACTATATAAATAAAACTGCCCTCACTGGCTTTCATAAAAATGTGAAATTGTTTCTCTCTAAATATTGTAGGAAAGAAAAAAGAATGAACATTTAGAACCATGATGCTGTATTTAAAACGGCATTTTCATTATGATGTGAAGGAATATGTCAGTTAACAAGGTGCATAAATGTTTCGATCAGGTACCTGATTTAAACAAGTTACTTACGTTTCAATGTCAATGATTGTTTTGCAGTACCAGTTGTAAAGCAGACTTGGGAAAGAGAAGCTGCCCTTATTGAATACTACAGTGATTATGCAGACATCTCCATTCCGACTATAGATTTAGGCATACCTAATACTGACAGAGGTGAGTTATTGACTGTTGTTGTCAGTTTTGCACAAATAAATGTCTAAAGATGCTAAGTTTTATGGACGATATGTATATTTCATGTATAGTAAATCATTTAGAAATTCTGTATTGCTGTAGCGCATTTGTGCAGCCTAAACTAAAATAGTGCTTTTGCCACACAGAAAGTGGATGGAGAGTACAGTTCACCTATGTAGGTAGAACGTTTTTTTCAGTAGAAACATAAATACTGTGAGTATGAAAGCATGGTACACTGATATACTCCAAGAGACAAAAAATGGTGTTATTACTCCAGGTCGGAGTAATAACTCTTGAGTTAGTGACAATCTTGAGGCAAGATAGTCAACAGCAGCAGAAGTCATAGCTTTATGTCAGAAGACTCAGACAGTGCCAGCTGGTTACTGAGCATAAACTACCTGCCATATGGTATTCAAATATTATATGCTTGTGCCTAGTATGTCTTAATTTAAGCACAAAAACTAAATGTTAAGATTGGAAGATATTTTAGTGGTAAATAATGTGGTTTTAAAGTAATTACTTTATGTTTGAATAGAAAAAAGGCTACAGATATGTGGGCTTCCATGAGTTTATTAATTTTAGTGTTTTTTCTTTCATTTGATTTGTTGTTCTTAGGCTTACAGTTTCTGCTACGTGCTATTACTGACCTTCTGAATTAGAGGTGTCCAAGCTGTGGCCTATTAGCTTTATCTGGCCCAGCAGATCAGTTGTTCTGATTATAGAATGGTTAGAGTTGGGAGAGACCTTAAAGATCATCCAACGCCCCCCCTTCCATAGGTTGCTCAAAGCCCCATCCAACCTGGCCTTGAACCACCTCCAGGGATGGGGGATCCATAGCTTCCCCAGGCAACCTGTTCCAGTGTCTCACCACTCTCACAGTAAAGAATTTCTTCCTAATATCTAATCTAAATCTACCCACTTTCAGTTTAAAACCATTACCCCTCGTCCTATCACTACACTCCCTGCTAAAGAGTCCTTTCCCCATCTTGACTGTAGGCCCCCTTTAGGTACTGGAAGGATACTATAAGGTCTCCCTGGAGCCTTCTCTTCTCCAGGCTGAACAACCCCAACTCTCTCAGCCTGTCTTCATAGGAGAGGTGCTCCAGCCCTCTGATCATCTTTGTGGCCCTCCTCTAGACCTGCTCCAGCAGGTCCATGTCCTTCTTATGTTGGGGGCTCCAGAGCTGGACACAGTACTCCAGGTGGCATCTCACCAAAGCAGAGTAGAGGGGCAGAATCCCCTTCCTTGCCCTGCTGGCCACGCTTCTTTTGATGCAGCCCAGGATGTGGTTGCCTTTCTGGGCTGCAGGTGCACATTGCCAGCTCATGTTGAGCTTCTCATCACCCAACACCCCCAAGTCCTTCTCCTCAGGGCTGCTCTCAATCCATTCTCCACCCAGCCTGTGTTTGTGCATGGGATTGCCCCGACCCATGGGCAGGACCTTGCCCTTGGCCTTGTTGAACTTCATGAGGTTGGCACAGGCCCATTTCTCAAGCCTGTGCAGGTCCCTCTGGATGTCATCCCTTCCCTCCAGTGTCTCAACTGCTCCACACAGCTTGGTGTCATCAGCAGACTTGCTGAGGGTGCACTCAATCCCAACATCCATGTCACCGACAAAGATGTTGAACAGCACCAGCCCCAGTACTGACCACTGAGAAACACCACTTGTCACTGGTCTCCACTTGGACATTGAGCCGTTGACCACAACTGTTTGAATGGGGCCATCCAGCCAATTCCTTATCCACCAAGTGGTCCATCCATCAAATCCATGTCTCTCCAATTTTTCTTCAATGGCCGGCGTCCTGGGAGGACTCGGTCTCTGCATCTACCCTTGATCCTGATCCTGATCCTGACTCCAGATCCGGAATCCAGTTCCTGTCCGTCACTGAGTCCAGTCTGGGACTTCCCCTGAGCCTGCTGGTGACGTGATTGTCATCCTGGGAGCTTGATACGGCTTTGTATATTTCATTTCCTACTAAACACTTAAGTCTCTCTTTTTCTCTCTTTTCTTTCCCCTCTCTTTCCTGTCTCCTGAGCAGAGCAGGAGAGAG